>APFE030903373.1:946-33333 GCA_000404065.3 Pinus taeda | reverse complement strand
CCCCTGCAAAAATTGGTATCAGAACCAGTAACGTCTGGTTCTAAAGGTTGGTACTCTAATCTAAAGTACTCATAATCATAATGGAACCACTCAGGAAATATATTTCTTTCCGTGAACTAGAAGAGAGAGACTCTCAGGCTGAGGAAAATCCTTTAAGAGATATGTTTGCAAGTGGTTCTAGTAGAACCTTAAATTCTGCAGAACATACCTATGAAGAATCTCAGCCTTCTGCCCGTTGGGAATTACCACAAATATCCCCTTCTGAAGTTTATAGTGACTTAGCCCCCTTTCATTTAATTGCCGCATCAAGGATAAGCATTAAGGAGTCAGTTAGTCAAGTCCAAGAAAACTCTGATAGCATTCAAACAATTTCTCTGTTGGATCCTAAAGCATTGCAAGCTGAAGCAAAGAAATTGAAGACAAACTATCTGCATCTAGGTTGTATTCGGGTCAGAATAAATCCTTTAGTCCATAAAGGGTTACATACTTTTGTGCTTGCAACAGTCAGAGATATGACACATAATAAGTACACCGATTCCATTATTGGTGGAATAGTGGCACCCTTGTCTGATGGTCCTGTGTATTTTGACTGCTATCCAAACTTTTCTGTATATGTCTATGACGAAACCATTGCTGAGATCTTGCAACTGCAAATCTAGACAACAGGTTTCGATATGAAAAAGAAAAGAAACAATGTAGCCATTCAGACTAAAGCTTGCCTGCGACACACCAATACCTTGTGGTCAGCCATTCACCATACACCTAGCAGAGATTCCAAGTCTAGTGTTGTTGTCAAAACCGATCCCCGAAATTAAAAAGTTGAACATCATTTGGTCCGATGGCAAGACTTGCAATTTCCTACACATTGGGCGGTAGATAACCCCAAGCCAATAGTACCCAGAAATATTACTTCTGCAAATATTACTGAAACTCCTTCTGGTGCTATTATTTCTTTTCCAAGAAGATCTACCATTGACCGCCAAGGAATTGATATTGCTTGCAAATCTTCAAAGTATTACAGAGAACCTTCTGTTGTAGATACTGCTTGTTCCTCTTTGTCTTTCTGTAGACACAGTCAATTATATGAGTTAGCCCAGCTTGTAAATTACTCTTCGCTAGAAGTAAAATGTCCAGATTGTTAAGATGTTATAAATCATCTTACCTTAGCTGAACAAAATGTACATTCATTTCATAATCCCAGAACTGGTGTTGCTCCTCCTTCTACTTCTGTAAACCCATGTCCGAATCCCAAGTGTTCTGACATCCCGTTTCCTCATGAGCCAGAACCTGATTCAGACCATGTTCTCATGATGCAAACAGTAGAAGAAGAAGATCCCAGATTAACTGAAATGATCTGTCTGATGAGACCAGCAAAGCCAAGATATGGCCTAGGAATGGTTGAACAGTCACAGTTGATTCCAGAACGTAGGTTTAAACAAATTCCTGCTGATTGTAAAAAGCCTGCAGTTATGGAAATGCACAAGTTCTTCTCACTTATGGATGGATGCCTGAAATCACAAATCAGTGTTAAATGGATGAAGGCTATCCTTAATTGGGATTTGTATACAAATCCACAAGCAAAAGAATTTGACCAAACATGCACCCCTCACCAAAAAAGGAAATATGCAAATGACTGGAAACATTACATGGAGGTGAACAATACATGGATTTCTTTCTATTCTTGGAAAGATAAAATTGCTCCCATAAATGTTTTTACTGATGCTTCCTCCAGTATTACAGTCAATAAACATGGATGGACTACATTAGACGAGTCACAAATTGAGACTCTGACCACATTTCCTCCATACAAAGGGATTGTTTTAGGAGAAAATACCAATGCAGCCAAGGCCATCCCATTGGTCCAAAAAGATGATAATGCCTTAGGAATTGATGGAAGAATCCAAAAGGCTAGTGAACAATTGAACTGGACCAATACAGCTCTCAAGGGTTTGGAGATGAATGTAACAAAGACAGATGATGTAAAGAAGCAGATAGATATTGTGCAGATTTCATTAAATAGTGTGAATAGCTGTTTAAATAATATGCAATTTGATTCCAGTATTTCTCGTACTTATGCCAGATATTCACTGAATAAAATAGAAGAGGTAGGAGAAAAATTAGTTGGTCACATTGACACAACTAAAAATCTTCTTACTGGATTAGTGGGAAAAATTGAAAAATTTCAGTTGACAAAAGCGGAAAAGCCAGTTCCAAATTCCTTTTTGGTGAAAAGGAATATAAAGATTGAAAATCAAATCAGAAATATTCATAAGTTTCCTGCTTTATTCCCCAAAGAAACAGTCTCTTCATCAGATGCTGATAAATCAGAAAATATTAGCATTTCTTCTCTATTTCAAGAAGCAGAGGTTGAAGCAGAATCCAGAGAAACAGAAAAGAGACCTCAAGAGACACAAATCTTTCCCATTTATGAGCCCCTAGAACATAGATTTTCTAGGTATGCTGCTCCTGATCTTGAAGGAAAAGGAAAATTGCCTGAAGCACACACCTTCTTCCCTGACTCTCATAGGGAATGGAATATAGATAATATGAACATTGGTCAGATACGGTAAATGATAGACATAATGTACACAGAATATAAGCTCATGTGTCTCAGAGGAAAATCTGAAATAGATGCTTGCAAGACAATTATTCAATGTTTTACAGGTACACTTCTCAGATGGTGGGAGACTGAATCTTCCCCCAAACTCATTGAAACAATGGAGGCAGAAGTTCTTAAAGATGAGAAAGGCGACATTATACATAATCCAGATGGCACAGCGATCAATAATATGATTGGCGCTCTGACATCAATGATTTAGGAGCATTGGTGTGGAAGTGAAACAGAGATTGCCAACAAACATGAAGTCATACTCATGAACCTCAAATGCCATAAAATGTCGCAGTATGATGACTTCCATCGTAATTGGATGCAAAGAATTTACGAGGTAAAGGACTCAAAGAACCTGTTGTGGAAATAGGTATATCTTGCTGCTCTACCTTCAAAATTCGTTGATTATATCAGATTGCAGGAAATTTTTCAGTTGCCATTTGAATCCTACACATGGGGTGAAATTTACTCACATATTACAAAGACACTGGTGAGTCTTTGTACGAGCTCAAACGTGAATAAATCTTTAGAAAAATTATCCAGGTTACTAGATAGAAAGTCCATCTGCAACAGATATGGACTTGCAGTAGATGATCCTTTGGTCAAGAAAAGGAAGACTAAAAAAAGAGCTAAAAGAGAATTCAGGGATATCTTCTACAAAAACAAGAAAAATTATCCAAAGGACAGAAGAAGAAAATATCCCACAAGAGATAGAAGTCAGAAGCATAGAAAGAAGGGATATTACAGGTATGTGCCAAATACTCATTATTACAACCCCTCTGACATCCATCTACATTCAGCTAAGCAAGAAAAATGGAACAAAATCACTTGTTGGTTATGTGGGCAGAATGGGCATACTGCCTCAAGGTGCCCGCAAGGAGAGGAATCAAAGCTTAACAGAGGGAAGAAGACTGCTGTTTATGCTCAAAAAGCCAAACAAGTCAAAAAAGAGCATAGAGGCCCTATTGTTTGCCTTGAATGTGGATCTGCGATTCATGTCACTGAAAGGTGCTCCAATTTCACAATCATAGATACAGCACAACAGCACTAGCTTGAAGAAACTTCTCTTGATTCTTTTAGCTCTACAGAAGAAGAATTTCAAGCAAACATGGGCCAATACTTCGAATCAGGTTCATCAGAATGCTCATGTTCTGATTCTGATGAATGTGCTTGTCATGCCATGTATGAAGATTATTCTGATGATTTTAGCAGCTCGAGTGAAGAAGAAAAACAAAAGCCTCCTAAAGAAAAGGTGCTAATGGCATCCACTGATGAAGAAGCGGAATTAAAAATTCTGTCTCAAATCAGAGCGATCGAGGATGGCGATGTGAAGAACAGACTGATAGAAGCTTTCACAAACCAATTGAAAACTAAAGCTTCTAAGGAATCAGGGAAGAAACCGTTGTTTGTTGATGCATCCTATGAGCGCAATACGAAATCTTTTCAAATGCATCACCAAAAACCAGGGAGAGTAAGGTCACTTACTCTTGGTGAAGTAAGTGGAGAAATCCACCACATCAAATCTGAGATCTCTACAATCAAAGCTCAGATTGCAGAACTGCAGAAAGCCAAACAAATTTCGACTAGCCAGAAATATGAAGAAGAAGAAGAAGATGAGGATGATTCTTGGAACCCAGCTGCACATGCGCAAGAGGTCCAAATTGCTGAAGGTATGCAAGATCCAAATTTTGGATTTAAGGACATGAGATTATTTACTATTACCTATTAGCAGCATCATGTTAAGGTAAATATCTGTATTCAAGGAAAAAAAATTCAAATGACCGCATTATTAGACTCTGGTGCAGATATTAATATCCTTAATATGAAAAACATTCGAGCCAAATACTGGGTCTCTGCTGAAAGAAAGGTTGTGTGTCTTGGAAATAAGAGGCTTCAGTATGAAGTTCCAAAAGCTTCATTATGTTTTGATTCACATTGTGTATATATGAAGTTTGCTGTTGCAGATATTCCTGTTGATTGTATTCTAGGAAATATATTTCTTGCTGCAGTTGAACCACATGGTTCAGCTAGGTTGAAAGGAGGAAGATTTGGTTACTTTATCTCCGTCCCCACATCAAAAGGCAAAAAGAAGAAGATTATATTGCCTTATGTTTCCAGTCCAAGAGTCTCTACTATGGTACAGGCAATGCAGAAATTAGATAAGGCAAAATCCTTACTAACAAACCTCAAAGATCTCAAGAGTAAACTAAGGATTGAAGAACAACTAAAGTTGCCTCAGGTAAAAAGCAGAATTCAAGATTTAAAGCAACAGCTAGAAGAAAAATGCTGTTCAGAAGAGCCGAATGCCTTTTGGCATCGAAAACAACATACTATCACGCTGCCATATAAAGAAGGATTTGTAGGAAAACCCTGCAAGAGTAGAGCAATCCCTATGAGCAAAGAATATAGGGATCTCTTCCAGAAAGAGATTCAACAACTACTTGACAGGAGACTAATAAGAGTATCAAATAGCCCATGGAATTGTTATGGATTTTATGTAAACAAAAGGGCAGAGCAGATCAGGGGTATCCCAAGGCTTGTCATCAATTATAAACCTCTGAATTGAGTTCTTGCAGATGACACCTATCCAATTCCACACAAAGGAGACTTGATCAGAAGAATTCCAGGTGCAAAAATATTTTCAAAGTTTGATTTAAAAGTAGGATTTTGGCAGGTGGCTATAGAAGAATCAGATAAGTTTAAGACTGCCTTCAGCATTCTTGTAGGACACTATGAATGGAATGTCATGCCATTTGGGCTCAAAAATGCCCCCTCAAAATTCCAGAAGGTGATGGATGACATTTTCAAGCCTTATTTTGACTGGTTGATTGTATCTATCGATGATGTTTTGATTTTTTCTAAGAGTATAGATGAACACTTTAAGCACGTAAATATTTTCTTAAAGTTAGTTCAGAAGAATGGGCTAGTTCTAAGCAAAAAGAAAATAGAAGTTTTTCAGACTTCTCTAAAATTTTGGGTCATACAATCTACAATGGGCAGATTTCTCTCCAGTAGCATGCCATTGACTTCGCTGACAAATTTCCAGATGTGCTTAAGGATAAGACACAACTGCAAAGGTTTTTGGGTTGCCTTAATTATGTTAGCAACTTTTATCAAGATTGTGCCAACGATAGAAAAATCCTTAACAAAAGGTTAGGGAAAAATCCTCCTGACTGGTCAGACCTCCACACCAAAGCTGTTCAGGAAATCAAGGCTAAAGTAAAATCTTTACCCATCTTATATGTTGCAGATGATCAAGCCTTTAAGATTGTTGAATCTGATGCAAGTAATGTTGGATGGGGAGGGGTTTTGAAGCAAAGAATTGGTAAAGAAGAGTAGGTAGTTCAATTTGCCTCTGGAGTCTGGAACCCTGCAGAACAAAATTACTCTGTTATTGAAAGAGAAGTCAAGGCTACATGGAATTGTATAAGCAAGTTTGAGGTTTATCTGATAAATAAACCTTTTCTCCTCAGGACTGATGCATCAGGCATGAAAAAAGTATTGACAAAAAATATTAAGAAGGCTGGAGAAGCGAAATTTGCAAGGTGGCAAGCCCTGTTTACCAATTTTGATTTCTCTGTTGAACATATTAAAGGAAAAGATAACAGCCTTCCTGATTTTTTAAGCAAAGAATATATTGAGCAGAAAGAGCCACAAGTTCTGGTTATTGTTACTGAATGGGAACAAGAACACAAGAGGGAGACAATGAGGGTCATACCAGACGAATTAGAATGGGAAACATATAAAAGAGACTGGAGACCCACATGGCAACTCAGAAATACAAAAGTTTTGGATGCTAATCTATAGCCCCATATGGATCTTCAATTATATGTGCCAGAAAGAAAAGTTTACCCCAAAGGAAGGACGTGGATACATGAAATGATTTATGACAAAGCCAGAAGGAATGTCGAGTTAGCAAGGAAAGCATTGGAGCAGAACTTTCACGACATCGCTACTATTTGGCAGTATGGGGGAAAGGATACAGGAATCTATGAGAAACATGTCTGCATATATCGTACCCGTGACTTATGGAATGAACCTGGTCATCTAAAGACACACATGGCAGCAAGATGGCCCAGAAATGATCCCATGATTATGTTTCCTGACACTATCTTTGATTTTGCAGATTATAAAAGATTATGGTGGCAATTGCTTAATGTTGATGACCAAATAGAAACCCACTATACCAGGCTCAAATTCAGCACAGTCGGGCATTATCAAGGATATCAACAAAATCAATGGCTCAGAGAATGGTGGAAGGATTACGGGGTCAATAAAACTGCTATGGACCCGGTAGAACATGAGAAATATTGCAGGAATATGGGCAAGCCCTGTATCATGGATTGCAATACGGCATGCAATCATCCAATATATCACACTGTCAAGCAGATGACCAACAATGAGTGGACAACATGCAAAGTTGCTCCTTACAATAATTCCCTTGAAGAATATATGAGAGAGCACATGGAGTGGTTGGTCCTCACCAAAGTTCAGCATTAAACTGTTCTAGGAAGGCCCATCATCATCCAGAGAATCTACACCAAAGCCTAGGATATCATGCCACACAAACTAGATAGATTCCCAAGACTCACAATATTTTAATATGTACCAGTCACAAGGGCTGAATTGTGGCCAGTTTTTCCGTGGATTTTTCTGTTTAAAAATCTCCACAGTGTAATATAATATTTTCTCGTGGGCTTTAGTACAAAAGCATCCACTATGTTTTAGTCATGTCTGAATAAATTTTAGTACAAAGGATCTACTTTACAGGCTATATCGACCGTGTTACCCGAAAGCAATTATTCGATCCATATTTTGGATCCGAATTTTTGTGCGGACATCGCTCCGGTAAAACTGAAAAGAAATGATTCCTTTGCTTTAAGTCTTTTCTCTGATCGGACCAAGGACAATGTTTGTCCCCCCTTCTCTCCTATATAAAGAAGGGTAAGGCTCATTCTTGGGGCATCGAAGTTTAGAGAGTTTAGAGTCTTGAGTGTTTTGAGTCTAGTATTTTCCTGCTCTGCATCTGTGGACCTATGCGTCTGATCTGCTTGCATCACGAAATTACTCAAGTCCATAGGTGGTGTGGAAGCCTGCGCATCAGTATGCTTGGTACTGGCGAGAACCTAAAGTGGCTGAACCATAAGAGTCTTTGAGTTTGTATATTTTCTCCTGAAAAACTTCTGAGGCAGAGTCTATCCATCGCCAGGAAACCTCTGGTATTACTTGATCTTTATGATCGGTATATAGTCCAGTAAATGCGGTGACAGTCTATCTTTGTAAAGAGTTTCCTCTCTCTGTAAATGTTTTGAGCATCTGAAATAATATGAGTACACCTTATTTCCGCCATATGGGTATCTCTCTGCATTTATAAAAGTTTGTTGTGTAATCATTCTGTGGGGAGTCTTCATCTGAAGTTCGCAGGAAGTTCGCCAAAGGATCGAAGGGACACCAAGGTTGTTGTTAGGGGAGGAATCCCTTGAGGAGACCGGTAGAGTGTGAAAGATCAGAGTAGGTTCACCACTGGTTCACCAGGAGTTGGCAATCTGCACTAACGAAGAAACACAGCAAGTCGCAAGCTCGTGACAGTAGCCCCTGCAAAAATTGGTATTAGAGCCCTTGAGAGCTGTATTGGTCCAGTTCAATTCTTCACTAGCCTTTTGGATTCTTCCATCAATTCCTAAGGCATTATCATCTTTTTGGACCAATGGGATGGCCTTGGCTGCATTGGTATTTTCTCCTAAAACAATCCCTTTGTATGGAGGAAATGTGGTCGAAGTCTCAATTTGTGAACCGTCTAATGTAGTCCATCCATGTTTATTGACTGTAATACTAGAGGAAGCACCAGTAAAAACATTTATGGGAGCAATTTTATCTTTCCAAGAATAGAAAGAAATCCATGTATTGTTCACCTCCATGTAATGTTTCCAGTCATTTGCATATTGCCTTTTCTGGTCAGGGGTGCATGTTTGGTCAAATTCTTCTACTTGTGGATTTGTATACAAATCCCAATTAAGCATAGCCTTCATCCATTTAGCACTGATTTGTGATTTCAGGCATCCATCCATAAGTGAGAAGAACTTGTGCATTTCCATAACTGCAGGCTTTTTACAATCAGCAGAAATTTGTTTAAACCTACATTCTGGAATCAACTGTGACTGTTCAACCATTCCTAGGCATATCTTGGCTTTGCTGGTCTCATCAGACAGATCATTTCAATTAATCTGGGATCTTCTTCTTCTGATGTTTGCATCATGAGAACATGGTCTGAATCAGGTACTGGCTCATGAGGAAACGGGATGTCAGAACACTTGGGATTCGGACACGGGTTTACAGAAGTAGAAGGAGGAGCAACACCAGTTCTGGGATTATGAAATGAATGTACATTTTGTTCAGCTAAGGTAAGTAGATTTATAACATCTTGACAATCTGGACATTTTACTTCTAGTGAAGAGTAATTTACAAGCTGGGCTAACTCATATAATTGACTGTGTCTACAGAAAGACGAAGACGAACAAGCAGTATCTACAACAGAAGGGTCTCTGTAATACTTTGAGGATATGCAAGCAATATAAATTCCTTAGCGGTCAATGGTAGATCTTCTTGGAAAAGAAATAATAGCACCAGAAGGAGTTTCAGTAATATTTGCAGAAGTAATATTTCTGGGTACTATTGGCTTGGGGTTATCTACCGCCCAATGTGCAGGAAATTGCAAGTCTTGCCATCGGATCAAATGATGTTCAACTTTTTTATTTCGGGGATCAGTTTTGACAACAACACTAGACTTGGAATCTCTACTAGGTGTATGGCGGATGGCTGGCCACAAGGTATTGGTGTGTCCCAGGCAAGCTTTAGTCTGAATGGCTACATTGTTTCTTTTCTTTTTCATATCGAAACCTGTTGTCTGGATTTGCAGTTGCAAGATCTCAGCAATGGTTTCATCATAGACATATACAGAAAAGTTTGGATAGCAGTCAAAATACACAGGATCATCAGACAAGGGTGCCACTATTCCACCAATAATGGAATTGGTGTACTTATTATGTGTCATATCTCTGACTGTTGCAAGCACAAAAGTATGTAACCCTTTATGGACTAAAGGATTTATTCCAACCCGAATACAACCTAGATGCAGATAGTTTGTTTTCAATTTCTTTGCATCAGCTTGCAATGCTTTAGGATCCAACAGAGAAATTGTTTGAATGCTATCAGAGTTTTCTTGGACTTGACTAACTGACTCCTTAATGCTTATCCTTGATGCGGCAATTAAATGAAAGGGGGCTAAGTCACTATAAACTTCAGAAAGGGATATCTGTGGTAATTCCCAACGGGCAGAAGGTTGAGATTCTTCATAGGTAAGTTCTGCAGAATTTAAGGTTCTACTAGAACTACTTGCAAAAATATCTCTTAAAGGATTTTCCTCAGCTTGAGAGTCTCTCTCTTCTAGTTCACAGAAAGAAATAGATTTCCTAAATGGTTCCATTCTGATTATGAGTACTTTAGATTAGAGTACCAACCTTTAGAACCAGACATTACTGGCTCTGATACCAATTTTTGCAGGGGCTCCTGTCACAAGCTTGCGAGTTGCTGTGTTTCTTCGTTAATGCTGATGGCCAACTCCTGGTGAACCAGTGGTGAACCTACTCAGATATTTCACACTCTAGTGGTCTCCTCAACGGCTTCCTCGCGTAACAACGACCTTGGTGTCCCTTCGATCCTTTGGCGAACTTCCTGCGAACTTCGGACGAAGACTCCCCACAGAACGATTACACAACAGACTTTTATAAATGCACAGAGATACTCATATGGTGGAAATAAGGTGTACTCATATTATTTCAGATGCTCAAAACATTTACAGAGGAAACTCTTTACAGAGATAGACTGTCACCGCATTTACTGGACTATATACCGATCATAAAGATCAAGTAATACCAGAGGCTTCCTGGCGATGGACAGACTCTGCCTCAGAAGTTTTTGAGGAGAAAATATACAAACTCAAAGACTCTTATGGTTCATCCACTTTAGGTTCTCACCAGTACCTAGCATACTGATGCGCAGGCTTCCTAACCACCTATGGACTTGAGTAATTTCGTGATGCAAACAGATCAGACGCACAGGTCCGCAGATGCAGAGCAGGAAAATACTCGACTCAAAACACTCAAGACTCTAAACTCTCTAAACTCCGATGCCCCAAGAATGAGCCTTACCCTTCTTTATATAGGAGAGAAGGGGGGACAAACATCGTCCTTGGTCCGATCAGAGAAAAGACTTAAAGCAAAGGAATCATTTCTTTTCAATTTTACCGGAGTGACATCCACACAAAAATTCGAATCAAAATATTGATTGAATAATTGCTTTCAGGTAACATGGCCGATATAGCCTGTAAAGTAGATCCTTTGTACTAAAAGTTATTCAGACATGACTAAAACATAGTGGATGCTTTTGTACCAAAGCCCACGAGAAAATATTATATTACACTGTGGAGATTTTTAAACAGAAAAATCCACGAAAAAACTGGCCACAATTCAGCCCTTATGACTGGTACATATTAAAATATTGTGAGTCCTGGGAATCTGTCTAGTTTCTGTGGCATGATATCCCAGGCTTTGGTGTAGATTCTCCGGACGATGATGGGCCTTCCTAGAACAGTTTGATGCTGAACTTTGGTGAGGACCAACCACTCCATGTGCTCTCTCATATACTCTTCAAGGGAATTATTGTAAGGAGCATCTTTGTATGTTGTCCACTCATTGTCAGTCATCTGTTTGACAGTGTGATATACTGGATGATTGCATGTCGTATTGCAATCCATGATACAGGGCTTGCCCATATTCCTGCAATATTTCTCATGTTCTACCGGGTCCATAGCAGTTTTATTGACCCCGTAATCCTTCCACCATTCTCTAAGCCATTGATTTTGTTGATATCCTTGATAATGCCCGACTGTGCTGAATTTGAGCCTGGTATAGTGGGTTTCTATTTGGTCATCAACATTAAGAAATTTCCACCATAATCTTTTATAATCTGCAAAATCAAAGACAGTGTCAGGAAACATAATCATGGGATCATTTCTGGGCCATCTTGCTGCCATGTGTGTCTTTAGATGACCAGGTTCATTCCATAAGTCACAGGTACGATATATGCAGACATGTTTCTCATAGATTCTTGTATCCTTTCCCCCATACTGCCAAATAGTAGCGATGTCGTGAAAGTTCTGCTCCAATGCTTTCTTTGCTAACTCGGCATTCCTTCTGGCTTTGTCATAAATCATTTCATGTATCCACGTCCTTCCTTTGGGGTAAACTTTTCTTTCTGGCACATATAATTGAATATCCATATGGGGCTGTAGATTAGCATCCAGAACTTTTGTATTTCTGAGTTGCCATGTGGGTCTCCAGTCTCTTTTATATGTTTCCCATTCTAATTCATCTTGTATGATCCTCATTGTCTCCCTCCTATGTTCCTGTTCCCATTCAGTCACAATAACCAGAACTTGTGCCTCTTTCTGCTCAATATATTCTCTACTTAAAAAATCAGGAAGGTTGTTATCTTTTCCTTTAATATGTTCAACAGAGAAATCAAAATTGGCAAACAGGGCCTGCCACCTTGCAAATTTCGCTTCTCCAGCCTTCTTAATATTTTTTGTCAATACTTTTTTCATGCCTGATGCATCAGTCCTGAGGAGAAAAGGTTTATTTATCAGATAAACCTCAAACTTGCTTATACAATTCCATGCAGTCTTGACTTCTCTTTCAATAACAGAGTAATTTTGTTTTGCAGGGCTCCAGACTCCAGAGGCAAATTGAACTACCTGCTCTTCTTTACCAATTCTTTGCTTCAAAACCCCTTCCCATCCAACATTACTTGCATCAGATTCAACAATCTTAAAGGCTTGATCATCTACAACATATAAAATGGGTAAAGATTTTACATTAGCCTTGATTTCCTAAACAGCTTTGGTGTGGAGGTCTAACCAGTCGGGAGGATTTTTCCCTAACCTTTTGTTAAGGATTTTTCTATCGCTAGCACAATCTTGATAAAAGTTGCTAACATAATTAAGGCAACCCAAAAACCTTTTGTGTCTTATCATTAAGCACATCTGGAAATTTGTCAGCGAAGTCAATGGCATGTTGCTGGAGAGAAATCTACCCATTGCAGATTGTATGACCCAAAAAATTTATAGAAGTCTGAAAAACTTCTATTTTCTTTTTGCTTAGAATTAGCCCATTCTTCTGAACTAACTTTAAGAAAATATTTACATGCTTAAAGTGTTCATCTATACTCTTAGAAAAAATCAAAACATCATCGATATATACAATCAACCAGGCAAAATAAGGCTTGAAAATGTCATCCATCACCTTCTAGAATTTTGAGGGGGCATTTTTGAGCCCAAATGGCATGACATTCCATTCATAGTGTCCTACAGGAATGCTGAAGGCAGTCTTAAACTTATTTGATTCTTCTATAGCCACCTGCCAAAATCCTGCTTTTAAATCAAACTTTGAAAATATTTTTGCACCTGCAATTCTTCTAATCAAGTCACCTTTGTGTGGAATTGGATAGGTGTCATCTGCAAGAACTAAATTCAGAGGTTTATAATTGATGACAAGCCTTGGGATACCCCTGATCTGCTCTGCCCTTTTGTTTACATAAAATCCATAACAATTCCATGGGCTATTTGATTCTCTTATTAGTCTCCTGTCAAGCAGTTGCTGGATCTCTTTCTGGCATAGATCCCTATATTCTTTGCTCATAGGGATTGCTCTACTCTTGCAGGGTTTTCCTGCAAATCCTTCTTTATATGGCAGCCTGATAGTATGTTATTTTCGATGCCAAAAGGCATTCGGCTCTTCTGAACAGCATTTTTCTTCTAGCTGTTGCTTCAAATATTGAATTCTGCTTTTTACCTGAGGCAGCTTTAGCTGTTCTTCAATCCTTAGTTTACTCTTGAGATCTTTGAGGTCTGTTAGTAAGGATTCTGCCTTATCTAACTTCTGCATTGCTTGTACCATAGTAGAGACTCTTGGACTGGAAACATAAGGCAGTATAATCTTCTTCTTTTTGCCTTTTGATGTGGCGATGGAGATAAAGTAACCAGATCTTCCTCCTTTCGGCCTAGCTGAACCATGTGGTTCAACTGCAGCAAGAAATATATTTCCTAGAATACAATCAACAGGAATATCTGCAACAACAAACTTCATATATACACAATGTGAATCAAAACACAATGAAGCTTTTGGAACTTCATACTGAAGCCTCTTATTTCCAAGACCCACAACCTTTCTTTCAGCAGAGACTTAGTATCTAGCTGGAATGTTTTTCATATTAAGGATATTAATATCTGCACCTGAGTCTAATAATGTTGTCATTTGAAAATTTTTTCCTTGAATACAGATATTTACCTTAACATGATGTTGCTGATAGGTAATAGTAAATAATCTCATGTCCTTAAATCCAAAATCTGGATCTTGCATACCTTCAGCAATTTGGACCTCTTGCGCATGTGCAGCTGGGTTCCAAGAATCATCCTCATCTTCTTCTTCCTCTTCATATTTCTAGCTAGTCATAATTTGTTTACCCTTCTGCAGTTCTGCAATCTGAGCTTTGATTGTAGAGATCTCAGATTTGATGTGGTGGATTTCTCCACTTCACCAAGAGTAAGTTACCTTACTCTCCCTGGTTTTTGGTGGTGCATTTGAAAATATTTCGTATTGCGCTCATAGGATGCATCAACAAACAACGGTTTCTTCCCTGATTCCTTAGAAGCTTTAGTTTTCAATTGGTTTGTGAAAGCTTCTATCAGTCTGTTCTTCATATCGCCATCCTCCATCACTCTGATTTGAGACAGAATTTTTAATTCTGCTTCTTCATCAGTGGATGCCATTAGCACCTTTTCTTTAGGAGGCTTTTTTTTTTCTTCTTCACTCGAGCTGCTAAAATCATCAGAATCATCTTCATACATGGCATGGCAAGCACATTCATCAGAATCAGAACATGAGCATTCTCATGAACCTGAATCGGAGTATTGGCCCATGTTTTCTTGAAATTCTTCTTCTATAGAGCTAAAAGAATCAAGAGAAGTTTCTTCAAGCTGGTGTTGTTGTGCTGTATCTCTGATTTTGAAATTGGGGCACCATTCAGTGACATGAGTCGCAGATCCACATTTAAGGCAAACAATAGGGCCTCTATGCTCTTTTTTGACTTGTTTGGCTTTTTGAGCATAGACAACAGTCTTCTTCCCTCTGTTAAGCTTTGATTCCTCCCCTTGTGGGCACCTTGAGGTAGTATGCCCATTCTGCCCACATAACCAGCAAGTGATTTTGTTCCATTTTTCTTGCTTAGTTGAATGCATATGGATGTCAGAGGGGTTGTAATAATGAGTATTTGGCACATACCTGTAATATCCCTTCTTTCTATGCTTCTGAATTCTATCTCTTGTGGGATATTTTCTTCTTCTGTCCTTTGGATAATTTTTCTTGTGTTTGCAGAAGATCTCTCTGAATTCTCTTTTAGCTCTTTTCTTAGTCTTCTTTTTCTTGACCAAAGGATCATCTACTGCAAGTCCATATCTGTTGCAGATGGACTTTCTATCTGGTAACCTGGATAATTTTTCTAAAGATTTATTCACCTTTGAGCTCGTACAAAGACTCACCAGTGTCTTTGTAATATGTGACTAAATTTCATCCCATGTGTAGGATTCAAATGGCAACTGAAAAATTTCCTACAATCTGATATAATCAACGAATTTTGAAGGTAGAGCAATAAGATATACCTGTTTCCACAACAGGTTCTTTGAGTCCTTTACCTCGTAAATTCTTTGCATCCAATCACGATGGAAGTCATCATACTGCGACATTTTATGGCATTTGAGGTTCATGAATATGACTTCATGTTTGTTGGCAATCTCTCTTTCACTTCCACACCAATGCTCCTGAATCATTGATGTCAGAGCGCCAATCATATTACTGATCACTGTGCCATCTGGATTATGTATAATGTTGCCTTTCTCATCTTTAAGAACTTCTGCCTCCATTGTTTCAATGAGTTTGGGGGAAGATTCAGTCTCCCACCATCTGAGAAGTGTACCTGTAAAACATTGAATAATTGTCTTGCAAGCATTTATTTCAGATTTTCCTCTGAGACACATGAGCTTATATTCTGTGTACATTATGTCTATAATTTGCCGGATCTGACCAATGCTCATATTATCTATATTCCATTCCCTATGAGAGTCAGGGAAGAAGGTGTGTGCTTCAGGCAATTTTCCTTTTCCTTCAAGATCAGGAGCAGCATACCTAGAAAATATATGTTCTAGGGGCTCATAGATGGGAAAGATTTGTGTCTCTTGAGGTCTCTTTTCTGTTTCTCTGGCTTCTGCTTCAGCCTCTGCTTCTTGAAATAGAGAAGCAATGCTAATATGTTCTGATTTATCAGCATCTGATGAAGAGACAGTTTCTTTGGGGAATAAAGTAGGAAACTTATGAATATTTCTGATTTGATTTTCAATCTTTATATTCCTTTTCACCAAAAAGGAATTTGGAACTGGCTTTTCTGCTTTTGTCAACTGAACTTTTTCAATTTTTCCCACTAATCCAGTAAGAAGATTTTTAGTTGTGCCAATGTGACCAACTATTTTTTCTCCTACCTCTTCTATTTTGTTCAGTGAATCTCTAGCATAAGTACGAGAAATACTAGAATCAAATTACATATTATTTAAACAGCTATTCACACTATTTAATGAAATCTGCACAATATCTATCTGCTTCTTTACATCATCTGTCTTTGTTACATTCATCTCCAAACCCTTGAGAGCTGTATTGGTCCAGTTCAATTGTTCACTAGCCTTTTGGATTCTTCCATCAATTCCTAAGGCATTATCATCTTTTTGGACCAATGGGATGGCCTTGGCTGCATTGTTATTTTCTCCTAAAACAATCCCTTTGTATGGAGGAAATGTGGTCGGAGTCTCAATTTGTGACCCGTCTAATGCAGTCCATCCATGTTTATTGATTGTAATACTGGAGGAAGCACCAGTAAAAACATTTTTGGGAGCAATTTTATCTTTCCAAGAATAGAAAGAAATCCATGTATTGTTCACCTCCATGTAATGTTTCCAGTCATTTGCATATTGCCTTTTCTGGTCAGGGGTGCATGTTTGGTCAAATTCTTATGCTTGTGGATTTGTATACAAATCCCAATTAAGCATAGCCTTCATCCATTTAGCACTGATTTGTGATTTCAGGCATCCATCCATAAGTGAGAAGAACTTGTGCATTTCCATAACTGTAGGCTTTTCACAATCAGCAGGAATTTGTTTAAACCTACATTCTGGAATCAACTGTGAGTGTTCAACCATTCCTAGGCCATATCTTGGCTTTGCTGGTCTCATCAGACAGATCATTTCAGTTAATCTGGGATCTTCTTCTTCTACTGTTTGCATCATGAGAACATGGTCTGAATCAGGTTCTAGCTCATGAGGAAATGGGATGTCAGAACACTTGGGATTCAGACACGGGCTTACAGAAGTAGAAGGAGGAGCAACACCAGTTCTGGGATTATGAAATGAATGTACATTTTGTTCAGCTAAGGTAAGCAGATTTATAACATCTTGACAATCTGGACATTTTACTTCTAGTGAAGAGTAATTTACAAGCTGGGCTAACTCATATAATTGACTGTGTCTACAGAAAGACGAAGAGGAACAAGCAGTATCTACAACAGAAGGGTCTCTGTAATACTTTGAGGATTTGCAAGCAATATCAATTCCTTGGCTGTCAATGGTAGATCTTCTTGGAAAAGAAATAATAGCACCAGAAGGAGTTTCAATAATATTTGCAGAAGTAATATTTCTGGGTACTATTGGCTTGGGGTTATCTACCGCCCAATGTGCAGGAAATTGCAAGTCTTGCCATCGGATCAAATGATGTTCAAATTTTTGATTTCGGGGATCAGTTTTGACAACAACACTAGACTTGGAATCTCTGCTAGGTGTATGGCGGATGGCTGGCCACAAGGTATTGGTGTGTCGCAGGCAAGCTTTAGTCTGAATGGCTACATTGTTTCTTTTCTTTTTCATATCGAAACTTGTTGTCTGGATTTGCAGTTGCAAGATCTCAGCAATGGTTCGTCATAGACATATACAGAAAAGTTTGGATAGCAGTCAAAATACACAAGACCATAAGACAAGGGTGCCACTATTCCACCAATAATGGAATTGGTGTACTTATTATGTGTCATATCTCCTACTGTTGCAAGCACAAAAGTATGTAACCCTTTATGGACTAAAGGATTTATTCCAACCCGAATACAACCTAGATGCAGATAGTTTGTTTTCAATTTCTTTGCTTCAGCTTGCAATGCTTTAGGATCCAACAGAGAAATTGTTTGAATGCTATCAGAGTTTTCTTGGACTTGACTAACTGACTCCTTAATGCTTATCCTTGATGCAGAAATTAAATGAAAGGGGGCTAAGTCACTATAAACTTCAGAAGGGGATACCTGTGGTAATTCCCAACGGGCAGAAGGCTGAGATTATTCATAGGTAAGTTCTGCAGAATTTAAGGTTCTACTAGAACTACTTGCAAACATATCTCTTAAAGGATTTTCCTCAGCTGAGAGTCTCTCTCTTCTAGTTCACGGAAAGAAATAGATTTCCTAAATGGTTCTATTCTGATTATGAGTACTTTAGATTAGAGTACCAACCTTTAGAACCAGACGTTACTGGCTCTGATACCAATTTTTGCAGGGGCTCTTGTCACGAGCTTGTGACTTGCTGTGTTTCTTCGTTAGTGCAGACAGCCAACTACTGGTGAACCAGTGGTGAACCTACTCAGATCTTTCACACTCTAGTGGTCTCCTCAACGGCTTCCTCGCCTAACAACAACCTTGGTGTCCCTTCGATACTTTGGTGAACTTCCTGCGAACTTCGGACGAAGACTCCCCACAGAACGATTACACAACAGACTTTTATAAATGAACAGAGATACTCATATGGCGGAAATAAGGTGTACTCATATTATTTCAGATGCTCAAAACATTTACAGAGAGAGGAAACTATTTACAGAGATAGACTGTCACCGCATTTACTGGACTATATACCGATCATAAATATCAAGTAATACCAGAGGCTTCCTGGCGATGGACAGACTCTACCTCAGAAGTTTTTTAGGAGAAAATATACAAACTCAAAGACTCTTATGGTTCAGCCACTTTAGGTTCTCACCAGTACCGAGCATACTGATGCGCAGGCTTCCAAACCACCTATGGACTTGAGCATTTTCCTGCTCTGCATCTGCGGACCTGTGCGTCTGATCTGCTTGCATCACGAAAGTAAATTACTCTTTGCTAGAAGTAAAATGTCCAGATTGTCAAGATGTTATAAATCTGCTTACCCTAGCTGAACAAAATGTACATTCATTTCATAATCCCAGAACTGGTGTTGCTCCTCCTTCTACTTCTGTAAACCCGTGTCCGAATCCCAAGTGTTTTGACATCCCGTTTCCTCATAAGCCAGAACCTAATTTAGACCATGTTCTCATGATGCAAACAGTAGAAGAAGAAGATCCCAGATTAACTGAAATGATCTGTCTGATGAGACCAGCAAAGCCAAGATATGGCCTAGGAATGCTTGAACATTCACAGTTGATTCCAGAATGTAGGTTTAAACAAATTCTTGTTGATTGTAAAAAACCTACAGTTATGGAAATGCACAAGTTCTTCTCACTTATGGATGGATGACTGAAATCACAAATCAGTGCTAAATGGATGAAGGCTATGCTTAATTGGGATTTGTATACAAATCCACAAGCAGAAGAATTTGACCAAACATGCACCCCTGACCAGAAAAGGCAATATGCAAATGACTAGAAACATTACATGGAGGTGAACAATACATGGATTTCTTTCTATTCTTGGAAAGATAAAATTGCTCCCATAAATGTTTTTACTGGTGCTTCCTCCAGTATTATAGTCAATAAAAATGGATGGACTGCATTAGATGGGTCACAAATTGAGACTCCGACCACATTTCCTTCATACAAAGGGATTGTTTTAGGAGAAAATACCAATGCAGCCAAGGCCATCCCATTGGTCCAAAAAGATGATAATGGCTTAGGAATTGATGGAAGAATCCTAAAGGCTAGTGAACAATTAAACTAGACCAATACAGCTCTCAAGGGTTTGGAGATGAATGTAACAAAGACAGATGATGTAAAGAAGCAGATAGATATTGTGCAGATTTCATTAAATAGTGTGAATAGCTGTTTAAATAATATGCAATTTGATTCCAGTATTTCTCGTACTTATGCCAGAGATTCACTGAACAAAAAATTAGAGGTAGGAGAAAAATTAGTTGGTCACATTGACACAACTAAAAATCTTCTTACTGGATTAGTGGGAAAATTTGAAAAAATTCAGTTGACAAAAGCAGAAAAGCCAGTTCCAAATTCCTTTTTGGTGAAAAGGAATATAAAGATTGAAAATCAAATCAGAAATATTCATAAGTTTCCTGCTTTATTCCGCAAAGAAACTGTCTCTTCATCAGATGTTGATAAATGAGAACATATTAGCATTGCTTCTCTATTTCAAGAAGCAGAGGCTGAAGCAGAAGCCAGAGAAACAGAAAAGAGACCTCAAGAGACACAAATCTTTCCCATCTATGAGCCCCTAGAACATAGATTTTCTAGGTATGCTGCTCCTGATCTTGAAGGAAAAGGAAAATTGCCTGAAGCACACACCTTCTTCCCTGACTCTCATAGGGAATGGAATATAGATAATATGAGCATTGGTCAGATCCGGCAAATGATAGACATAATGTACACGGAATATAAGCTCATGTGTCTCAGAGGAAAATCTGAAATAGATGCTTGCAAGACAATTATTCAATGTTTTACAGGTACACTTCTCAGATGGTGGGAGACTGAATCTTCCCCCAAACTCATTCAAACAATGGAGGCAGAAGTTCTTAAAGATGAGAAAGGCAACATTATACATAATCCAGATGGCACAGTGATCAGTAATATGATTGGTGCTCTGACATCAACGATTCAGGTGCATTGGTGTGGAAGTGAAACAGAGATTGCCAACAAACATGAAGTCATATTCATGAACCTCAAATGCCATAAAATGTCGCAGTATGATGACTTCCAACGTGATTGGATGCAAATAATTTACGAGGTAAAGGACTCAAAGAACTTGTTGTGGAAACAGATATATCTTACTGCTCTACCTTCAAAATTCGTTGATTATATCAGATTGCAGGAAATTTTTCAGTTGCCATTTGAATCCTACAAATGGGGTGAAATTTACTCACATATTACAAAGACACTGGTGAGTCTTTGTACGAGCTCAAAGGTGAATAAATCTTTAGAAAAATTATCCAGGTTACCAGATAGAAAGTCCATCTGCAACAGATATCGACTTGCAGTAGATGATCCTTTGGTCAAGAAAAGGAAGACTAAGAAAAGAGCTAAAAAAGAATTCAGGGAGATCTTCTACAAAAACAAGAAAAATTATCCAAAGGACAGAAGAAGAAAATATCCCACAAGAGATAGAAGTCAGAAGCATAGAAAGAAGGGATATTACAGGTATGTGCCAAATACTCATTATTACAACCCCTCTGACATCCATCTGCATTCAGCTAAGCAAGAAAAATGGAACAAAATCACTTGCTGGTTATGTGGGCAGAATGGGCATACTACCTCAAGGTGCCCGCAAGGGGAGGAATCAAAGCTTAACAGAGGGAAGAAGATTGTTGTCTATGCTCAAAAAGCCAAACAAGTCAAAAAAGAGCATAAAGGCCCTATTGTTTGCCTTAAATGTGGATTTGTGACTCATGTCACTGAAAGGTGCCCCAATTTCACAATCAGAGATACAGCACAACAGCACCAGCTTGAAGAAACTTCTCTTGATTCTTTTAGCTCTACAGAAGAAGAATTTCAAGCAAACATGGGCCAATACTTCGAATCAGGTTCATCAGAATGCTCATGTTCTGATTCTGATGAATGTGCTTGCCATGCCATGTATGAAGATAATTCTGATGATTTTAGCAGCTCGAGTGAAGAAGAAAAACAAAAGCCTCCTAAATAAAAGGTGCTAATGGCATCCACTGATGAAGAAGTAGAATTAAAAATTTTGTCTCAAATCAGAGTGATGGAGGATGGCGATATGAAGAACATACTGATAGAAGCTTTCACAGACCAATTGAAAACTAAAGCTTCTAAGGAATCAGGGAAGAAACCCTTGTTTGTTGATGCATCCTATGAGCGCAATACAAAATCTTTTCAAATGCATCACCAAAAAACAGGGAGAGTAAGGTCACTTACTCTTGGTGAAGTAAGTGGAGAAATCCACCACATCAAATCTGAGATCTCTACAATCAAAGCTTAGATTGCAGAACTGCAGAAGGGTAAACAAACTACAACTAGCCAGAAATATGAAGAAGAAGAAGAAGATGAGGATGATTCTTGGAACCCAGTTGCACATGCACAAGAGGTCCAAATTGCTGAAGGTATGCAAGATCCAAATTTTGGATTTAAGGACATGAGATTATTTACTATTACCTATCAGCAGCATCATGTTAAGGTAAATATCTGTATTCAAGGAAAAAAAATTCAAATGACCGCATTATTAGACTCAGGTGCAGATATTAATATCCTTAATATGAAAAACATTCCAACTAGATACTGGGTCTCTGCTGAAAGAAAGGTTGTGGGTCTTGGAAATAAGAGGCTTCAGTATGAAGTTCCAAAAGCTTCATTGTGTTTTTATTCACATTGTGTATATATGAAGTTTTCTATTGTAGATATTCCTGTTGATTGTATTGTAGGAAATATATTTCTTGCTGCAGTTGAACAACATGGTTCAGCTAGGTTGAAAGGAGGAAGATCTGGTTACTTTATCTCCGTCCCCACATCAAAAGGAAAAAAGAAGAAGATTATACTACCTTATGTTTCCAGTCCAAGAGTCTCTACTATGGTACAGGCAATGCAGAAGTTAGATAAGGCAGAATCCTTACTAACAGACCTCAAAGATCTCAAGAGTAAACTAAGGATTGAAGAACAGCTAAAGCTGCCTAAGGTAAAAAGCAGAATTCAAGATTTAAAGCAACAGCTAGAAGAGAAATGCTGTTCAGAAGAGCCGAATGCCTTTTGGCATCGAAAACAACACACTATCAGGCTTCCATATAAAGAAGGATTTGCAGGAAAACCCTGCAAGAGTAGAGCAATCTCTATGAGCAAATAATATAGGGATCTCTGCCAGAAAGAGATCCAGCAACTGCTTGACAGGAGACTAATAAGAGAATCAAATAGCCCATGGAATTGTTATGGATTTTATGTAAACAAAAGGGCAGAGCAGATCAAGGGTATCCCAAGGCTTGTCATCAATTATAAACCTTTGAATTCAGTTCTTGCAGATGACACCTATCCAATTCCACACAAAGGAGACTTGATCAGAAGAATTGCAGGTGCAAAAATATTTTCAAAGTTTGATTTAAAAGCAGGATTTTGGTAGGTGGCTATAGAAGAATCAGATAAGCTTAAGACTACCTTCAGCATTCCTACAGGACACTATGAATGGAATGTCATGCCATTTGGGCTCAAAAATGCCCCCTCAAAATTCCAGAAGGTGATGGATGACATTTTCAAGCCTTATTTTGACTGGTTAATTGTATATATCGATGATGTTTTGATTTTTTCTAAGAGTATAGATGAACACTTTAAGCATGTAAATATACTCTTAAACTTAGTTCAGAAGAATGGGCTAGTTCTAAGCAAAAAGAAAATAGAAGTTTTTCAGACTTCTATAAAATTTTTGGGTCATACAATCTGCAATGGGCAGATTTCTCTCCAGCAGCATGCCATTGACTTCGCCGACAAATTTCCAGATGTGCTTAAGGATAAGACACAATTGCAAAGGTTTTTGGGTTGCCTTAATTATGTTAACAACTTTTATCAAGATTGTGCCAACAATAGAAAAATCCTTAACAAAAGGTTAGGGAAAAATCCTCCTGACTGGTCAGACCTCCACACCAAAGTTGTTCAGGAAATCAAGGCTAAAGTAAAATCTTTACCCATTTTATATGTTGCAGATGATCAAGCCTTTAAGATTGTTGAATCTGATGCAAGTAATGTTGGATGGGGAGGGGTTTTGAAGCAAAGAATTGGTAAAGAAGAGCAGTTAGTTCAATTTGCCTCTGGAGTTTGGAACCCTGCAGAACAAAATTACTCTGTTATTGAAAGAGAATTCAAGGCTGCATGGAATTGTATAAGCAAGTTTGAGGTTTATCTGATAAATAAACCTTTTCTCCTCAGGACTGATGCATCATCCATGCAAAAAGTATTGACAAAAAATATTAAGAAGGCTGGAGAAGCGAAATTTGCAAGGTGGCAGGCCCTGTTTGCCAATTTTGATTTCTCTGTTGAACATATTAAAGGAAAAGATAACAGCCTTCCTAATTTTTTAAGCAGAGAATATATTGAGCAGAAAGAGGCACAAGTTCTGGTTATTGTTACTGAATGGGAACAGGAACACAAGAGGGAGACAATGAGGATCATACCAGACGAATTAGAATGGGAAACATATAAAAGAGACTGGAGACCCACATGGCAACTCAGAAATACAAAAGTTCTGGATGCTAATCTACAGCCCCATATGGATCTTCAATTATATGTGCCAGAAAGAAAAGTTTACCCCAAAGGAAGGACGTGGATACATGAAATTATTTATGACAAAGCCAGAAGGAATGCCGAGTTAGCAAGGAAAGCATTGGAGCAGAACTTTCACGACATCGCTACTATTTGGCAGTATGGGGGAAAGGATACAGGAATCTATGAGAAACATGTCTGCATATATCGTACCCGTGACTTATGGAATGAACCTGGTCATCTAAAGACACACATGGTAGCAAGATGGCCCAGAAATGATCCCATGATTATGTTTCCTGACACTGTCTTTGATTTTGCAGATTATAAAAGATTATGGTGGCAATTTCTTAATGTTGATGACCAAATAGAAACCCACTATACCAGGCTCAAATTAAGCACAGTCGGGCATTATCAAGGATATCAACAAAATCAATGGCTCAGAGAATGGTGGAAGGATTACGGGGTCAATAAAACTGCTATGGACCCGGTAGAACATGAGAAATATTGCAGGAATATGGGCAAGCCCTGTATCATGGATTGCAATATGGCATGCAATCATCCAGTATATCACACTGTCAAGCAGATGACCGACAATGAGTGGACAACATACAAAGATGCTCCTTACAATAATTCCCTTGAAGAATATATGAGAGAGAACATGGAGTGGTTGGTCCTCACCAAAGTTCAGCATCAAACTGTTCTAGGAAGGCCCATCATCGTCCGGAGAATCTACACCAAAGCCTAGGATATCATGCCACACAAACTAGATAGATTCCCAAGACTCACAATATTTTAATATGTACCAGTCACAAGGGCTGAATTGTGGCTAGTTTTTCCATGGATTTTTCTGTTTAAAAATCTCCACAGTGTAATATAATCTTTTCTCGTGGGCTTTAGTACAAAATCATCCACTATGTTTTATTCATGTCGGAATAACTTTTAGTACAAAGGATCTACTTTACAGGCTATATCGGTCGCGTTACCCGAAAGCAATTATTCGATCCATATTTTGGATCCGAATTTTTGTGCGGACGTCGCTCCGGTAAAACTGAAAAGAAATGATTCCTTTGCTTTAAGTCTTTTCTCTGATCGGACCAAGGACGATGTTTGTCCCCCCTTCTCTCCTATATAAAGAAGGGTAAGGTTCATTCTTGGGGCATCGGAGTTTAGAGAGTTTAGAGTCTTGAGTGTTTTGAGTCTAGTATTTTCCTGCTCTGCATCTGCGGACCTGTGCGTATGATCTGCTTGCATCACGAAATTACTCAAGTCCATAGGTGGTTTGGAAGCCTGCGCATCAGTATGCTCGGCACTCGTGAGAACCTAAAGTGGCTGAACCATAAGAGTCTTTGAGTTTGTATATTTTCTCCTGAAAAACTTCTGAGGCAGAGTCTGTCCATCACCAGGAAGCCTCTGGTATTACTTGATCTTTATGATCGGTATATAGTCCAGTAAATGCGGTGACAGTCTATCTCTGTAAAGAGTTTCCTCTCTCTGTAAATGTTTTGAGCATCTAAAATAATATGAGTACACCTTATTTCCGCCATATGAGTATCTCTGTGCATTTATAAAAGTCTGTTGTGTAATCGTTCTGTGGGGAGTCTTCGTCCGAAGTTCGCAGGAAGTTCGCCAAAGGATCGAAGGGACACCAAGGTCGTTGTTAGGCGAGGAAGCCATTGAGGAGACCTCTAGAGTGTGAAAGATCTGAGTAGGTTCACCACTGGTTCACCAGGAGTTGGCCATCTGCACTAACAAAGAATCACAGCAAGTCGCAAGCTCATCACAGGAGCCCCTGCAAAAATTGGTATCAGAGCCAGTAACGTCTGGTTCTAAAGGTTGGTACTGTAATCTAAAGTGCTCATAATCAGAATGGAACCATTCAGGAAATCTATTTCTTTCCATGAACTAGATGAGAGAGACTCTCAAACTGAGGAAAATCCTTTAAGAGATATGTTTGCAAGTAGTTCTAGTAGAACCTTAAATTCTGCAGAACTTACCTATGAAGAATCTCAGCCTTTTGCCCGTTGGGAATTACCACAAATATCCCCTTCTGAAGTTTATAGTGACTTAGCCCCCTTTCATTTAATTTTCGCATCAAGGATAAGCATTAAGGAGTCAGTTAGTCAAGTCCAAGAAAACTCTGATAGCATTCAAATAATTTCTCTGTTGGATCCTAAAGCATTGCAAGCTGAAGCAAAGAAATTGAAGACAAACTATCTGCATCTAGGTTGTATTCCGATTGGAATAAATCCTTTAGTCCATAGAAGGAAGTGTCATTAATAAATGAATTAGTATATGTTATTATCTTTATGTAATCCAAGATTTTTGACTTCACGTTAACGTTTTTTCTGAGGAATGTTAATTTTATGTTTTGCAAATACCACCGCTAATTGTCTTAATTTAATATGAGATAAATTAAACATTAATTTGCAGAAAATGGGATGAAATTTTATATCACGCTGAAAATTTAATGTTTTTTGTTGAATTAATTTAGTGATTAATGTAATATGTAAAGTTGTGTGAATATAACCTAATAAAATTAAATTAAATTGTAAGCAGGGTGAAGTTTTATTGTAACTAAAAATATTAAAATTTCAATTTCAACTACAACATATTCAATTTAGTGTAATTAAATAATTTTCTAATTTTTAGTGTGTAAAATTTATATTTTCTAATTACAACATATTATTTATATATAATATTTTTGTAGTTTCTAAAATGTTAAGTTATATTTTTTTAATCATACTATATTTTTTATATATAAACATTTTTTTGCAATTTTTAAAAAATTAATAAAAATATAAAATTATTTAATTAATAATACTATATAACAAGATGTGTAATAATAATTTTTTTCTCTTTTATCATCATAAACTAAACATATAAAAGTAGAAATTTTTATAAATCTAAAATTCTAATCAAAATTTAAAAATCAAATTAATAGTTTTTTTGGGTCATTTCAAACATATTGATCTATTCTTTATTAATGTCTAAGATCCTAATATGCAACTACATTACCATGTGCATGTTGAGAAAATTTGACCATCTAAAATACTTTGCTAGTAGTTTTTTTGGGTCATTTCAAACATATTGATCTATTCTTTATTAATGTCTAAGATCCTAATATGAAACTACATTACCATGTGCATGTTGAGAAAATTTGACCATCTAAAATACTTTGCTAGTAGTTTTTAAGGGGTGAACTTTCACTCATGCCAAATGCTTTTGGGTTTTGGGTTATTCACATGTTTTCTTACATCTAAAGAAGATAATCGAATAACCAATGAAAAGTAGTTTTATATCATAATCCACTTATAGTGGTGGATGAATTCATATTTCAACAAATGAAAATAGCAACAAAGTTGTTCATACCTGCAAACAATGCACAATTACAATTTAACAAAATACCTCAATTTACCAATCAGTAGAACCTAAATTGATCAGATTGTAAACCTTAACACTAACTCGGATTCAATGTTTTTACTTTAATTTAGTTATATTTGAACTAAGCGGCAAATACTAGCTACTATGTAGCACTTGTTTATAAAGTGATGAAATAGGCTTGCACTAACTACATTGTTTGGTGTGATAAAAATTCCATGGTTTCAAAGAATGTAGACCCACTTGGATTAATATAAGAAATCTCCACATGTGACTGAGAAAAATGTAATAATTTATAATTATTTCTTGTGTATTTAAGTAGAATAATAATTTTATGTGTAGATTAACTTATAGACGACATGCCTTTTTTTGGGAATTTTTCAGGGTAATTTATGAAAATAGGCTTGCACCAACTACAATGCTTGGTGCGATAAAAATTCTATGGTCTCAAAGAATGTAGACCCACCTTGGATGCATATAAGCAATCTCCACACATGACCAAGAAATATGTAATAATTTATAATTATTTCTTGTGTATTTAAGTAGAAGAATAATTTTAGGTGTGGTTTAACTTATAGACGACATGGCTTTTTTTGAGCATGTTGTCTAATTAATTTTAATCAAAAATCTGGCAGATAATTTTAAAAACTTGAGTTTAACTTGTTTAATATGTATAATTCGACTGCATAGAGGGTTTTTCAGGGCATTGAATTCATTTATTCATTCAAAAATGTATTTTGAACAATAAAAAATTACAATCTTGCTTGGAATTGTATCGTTAGAATCTGCTGAAAATTGTTATTTTGTCTATAAGTTAGATTACACCATAATTTCATAATGGTGATGATTAATGTTCACTAAAATTTACATGGTTTATTGGACCTTAAGAAGGTAAGAGATTACTTTGAATTTTTTAACATTTTATTTTTATGTTCAAAATGAAGTGAGAGAAGTGCTTTTGAATCACCATAGTTTCACTGAGATATAAGGTTAAGAAGATTAGTGTGAAAAATATTTTGAAAAATAGAATGAATGTGAGTATAAAATGGACATTCTAAAAGAAAGTGATTTTCATCTTCAACCCTCTTAGGATCTCACAGGTGACAAACTCTTTTATCTCATTGTATCTTGGAAATTGACTAATACCCAATTTCACTGTTAGGCACACATATATGTGAACAGTCATGAATGACAGAACAGTGAATTGCATTTCTTATTAACATAGATGTACATTTAAAATACATGGTGTCACCATTGGATTCATATTCCAACGTCTCTTGGAATCCCTTTGACCGTTCAACTTCCACACCTTAATCCTTGGTGGGTTGGGTGTCCAACATTTGCCCCCCCCCCCCCCTTAATTTGAAGGAGTATGTATGAGTCCAAGAAGAGAGTTGTAATAAAAGATGTACAAAAGTGCATGGCAACACTAGGTTGAATGTGTTCTCTAAAATCTTGGCATAAGATGGTGGTTTAAGGATGACCACCAACACTGGAATGCTTAATACAGTTCCCGGAACTCTTCCAAATCTGGCATGAAGTTGAAGCCTTCTGTTAGAGGAAGTGCTCCTAATGCTTTGAAGAGGGCGACCTTCAACCTAGAAAAAGGAGGTCTGTAACCTACATAAAAAGGGAGAACCTCAACCTGAAAAGGGATGTCTCAACCTGTGGTGGTTTAAGGATGACCACCAACTCTGGAATGCTTAATGTAATTCCCGGAACTCTTCCAGAACTGGCAAGAAGCTGAGGTTTTCTGCTAGAGGAAGTGTCCCCAATTCTTTGAAGAGGGAGAAGCTCAACCTGGGAAAGGGAGGTCTCAACCCCGCATGGATGGTTTAAGGCTGACCACCAACCGAAGGCATGCTCAGGGGCATCTTTATCTCTGGATGCAACTCTAAATCTGGTATCGTGGGTTGTGGCTTGATCTGATAATCACCCTATGAGTGACATCAGTTGAAGATTTATTAGACAAAGGTATTAAAGACTCGTGTGCTAGTGTGTGTTCTATTTTATTTAAGCAACAGATCGATCATATTTCCAACACACAAACATTTGAGTGGAAAGACAGTAGAGAAATATAGTAAGCAAACACAAAGACACAAGAATTTTAATAAGCAGTTCACCCTATTCTCCAGGGCTACATCTCCGGTCCAGCTTTCAGTGGTGGCCTTGTTTTATTGTGCCTTTAAGCAGAGAATTACAATACAGGGACTCAATGTGAGTTCTCTTGAAGCAGGTTTTGCTTGGCAGGGTGGTTCTTGGATTCCCCAAGCCACTGGAGTACACAGACTCTTCTTCTTCCTACCAGCACTGTGACCTTCTGGTCTACAGTGGAAAGAGCCAAATGTGGTGCTCAGTTCAGACAAATTCCCCTATGGGATGGCTTGAATCTCTCAAGCTCTCTGGTGCTCGATGCTTCCGCTGGTCAGCTCGGCCCTCTGTCTCTTTATACTTTTGCTTTACTACCTTCTTCTATGGTTTCTGTCTCTCAGTGTTCAGTCCTCCTCTTGGGGTTCGCTCTAACTGACTCTAACTTCAACTTGTGTATTCTACCTTTGTTCATGGCTTTTAGCCATTCGTTCCAATGTCTGTTCAGTTTCTCTTCCACCTCTGTCGATTCACCTTCTGCAACTGTGCTTGGAGCACCTTGTTCGGCATCATCATGAACACTCAGGGAGTGGCCACATTTCATCCTCTAGACGACACCACCCTGCTTCGTCAGTTCGTTTCTTCAGTTACATGGTGGATGAAGTCTTTCCTCCACCGTGGTGGTCAAATGGATTCCAAACCCTTCTAAAATGTGGCTCATTCTTTCGTCGATTCTGCTTCCTCCCATCGGGCTTGATCTCAGCCATCCAATCTGGGGCCTCCAGATCTGACGCCATACACACGTCCTGCGCAGTTGACTTGCTCGACCAATAGCGCGTGATCAATGGTGGTTTTCTCTCACCTTCGCTTGCCACCCTTCGATCGATGTATGGGAGCGCTACAACTTCTCCAGAACCGCTTACCGTTCAAGGGCACCCCGATCAATACCGCCGATTTTCCAGAGCGTGGGTCCCGCCTTTGTACGTTAGCGCTCTTTCACTTTTCGCCCGCGGTTCTCCAGCTCCCGACATGACCGAGTGCTTGAGGCTCCTCCATTTTGGCCCTGTTCGCCTAGCAATGCGCGATTAGCGCATCAAAATCCACCACCTTTTCCCGATCTGGGGCTCCCAGGGGCTACTTTGACCTCCTACGCAGTCTCCATGGGCCTTGATCAGCACGCTTTGACTAAGGTCCTCGTCGTTCCACGTTGGCTACCATTACCACTAGTTCAGGGGTGTTTTTTATCATTGTTTTGGAATTTTTAGAGATTTGTCCCAACCTGATACAGTCATGGTTCTTTGATAGTTCTTGATGGATCTAATTCGGATCACGACCTTCCCACTGAAAAGCTTTTGGACCACCAAAAGTTGGTTTTCTTTCAAGCATCAACTAAGTGAGGATACTGTTGTCTCACTTGTCCAATCTCAATCCACTTTGCACTGCTCGACTTCGAACCTTTGAGTCCAACTCTGAGGTACTCAACATCTCCTTTACGTGTCATCCTCACCTTCCTATCCAAGACTGTGTCTTCCTACAATTCATTAAGATATTCAGTAGCAGGTCATCAATAGAAGGCAATTGACTTTGCTCTTCAGGATCCTCAATCATTGAAGGTTCAAACAATCTCAAGCAATCAGCATTTACGATTGAGTAGATGTGCATGTAAGCTGGTAGATCAAGGCGAAAAGCATTTTCACCAATCTTCTCAAGTATCCTAAAAGGTCCATACCTGATAGGCTTTAGCTTTTTACCTTCACCTTGCATCCTGTCCTTGCTGATATACAGCCGACCTGGTCTCCAACTTGAAAACTATGCTCCATCCAATGCTTGTCATGCCTAGCCTTGTATTTGGCTTGGCTCTTTTCTAGTTGTTCCTGTACTGCCTAGTGGATCTCTTGGATCTATTCAATGAACCGAGTTGCCTTGTCCACATCACTGTGTCCATCAACTGTGGTATCTTTACCAAAGACAAAATCCAAAGGAGACCTTGGTATGAAACCAAAACAGGTCTCAAAAGGATATCTTTGTGTAGAAGAGTGTTTTGCTCTGTTGTAAGCATGCTGCACATAACACAAATGTTCATCCCAAAGCTTAGGATGTTTACTGCAATATCCCCTGAGTAACCGGATCACTGTCCTATTAACTACTTCTGTCTGGCCATCGATTTGTGGATAAAAAGCTATGCTTTTCTTTAGTTGGGTGTCCATCAATTCCCACAGACTTGACCAAAACTTCCCCACAAATCGGGTGTCTCAATCAGATACAATAGAAGTAGGTAATCCAAAATGAACCCATACATGTTCAAAGAATAATTTTGCAGTTTGTTCAGTTGTAATTTGTTTATTACAAGGTATCAAAATACACATTTTGTTGAACCTATCCACAATATATAGATAATCATGACATCTCCTAGATTTAGGCAGTCCTCCAACAAAATCCATGGAAATGCTTTTCGAAGGTTGAGAAGGAAATGGTAAAGGAGTGTACAAGCCTAGTTTTCTGTTGCTGGGCTTGCATTTAGAACACATAGTACACCCTCTTACATATCTAGAAACTGTCTCATTCATTTTTGGCCAATAGCAAAATCTTTGCAGCTGTGCAACTGTTTTACTTACCCCAAAGTGACCTGATATTAGAGAAGTGTGTGCCTCTCTAATTATCTTTACTCT
>APFE030903371.1:19688-34756 GCA_000404065.3 Pinus taeda | reverse complement strand
ATTTTCATGTACATAAGACAGACAATCGTCTGTGTGGCAGACTGATGATTTGGACTCATCATCCTTTGATTTGGATGATCATCTGTTTGGCAATGATGTACACTTGATGTCTTTATATTCCTGAATATATTGCAGCTCAGATGGATGAAACTAGTTCCAGGGTCTTCAAAACTCATTCAATCTTCACTCGGAGTACAAGTCGATCCATGTGAAAAATTTTATGGAGTCGAACATGGAAAGACATCGCTTGATTACCAGCCAATGATGTAAGTTGTTAACAAGGGCTAGAGGAATCACCAATAATGACAATGACCCTCAAGGTACTATAGTACAATTCACGTGGTGTGAAAAAGGACTTGGTGTTGAACACCACGTAAAATCTCTTGGTCGAAGGCCATTGATGTAAACCTGCCACCGAAAGTGAGAAACTTGCCATTGAGGCATGCAAGCTTCAAAGTACTGAAAGGGTTGTTCCTAAGTCAACTTCTTGGATAATGAGCTGATTTCGACAAGAAGTGACCCGTCGTAGGAGGGCCTTAATGAATCCCACATCAATGACATGGAACAAAGAAAATGATATTGGAGGTGAAAACAATCTGACGATATAGGGTTCAGGGTGGCGGTCATGAAGGAATGGAGCATGAATGTATTGCAGTGGGTGAGACACAGCGAATTGTTTGAATGAGTTCTCTTGAACATATCAGCGACACTGACGATGGATTGGTAGCATTAACCTCAAATATGGATGGTGTGATGGACCAATGGTGATGACTAGTGGATGGAACAACCCAACCTAGCATGGATGCAGAAGGAAAATGTCATGTTCAGGAGTGACTTGCTACCAATAAAGCTTTTTCAAGTTTTTTTCCCAATTTTCCCCAGTCATTGCTAACCAATACCTCTTTATTTTTGTCAAGCTTGAGGAGGATAACATATGCTTGTTCAATAATCCACCCTTCGGGCCAACCTGTTGCTATATTTTAGCGAGCCTAGCGACAGTGAAACTCGTTCTCGTCCATTTGGACGAGTTTGTCGCTATTCAGTTTTAACGAGTTTAATGACAAAGATAACTCGGTCCTTTTCAATTTTAGAGAGTTTTAAAGGAATGGAAAGGAGACTCCAACGATTCTTTTTCGTCATGTAATCCCTTAAGTCCGAAAAAGCATAAAATAATACAAAAGGGATGAATTTTCGATAGTTTTAACGAGTCGAACAAGACAAGCGCTCGATATTTTTGTGTAATAATCCCTCAGGTCCAAAAAGATTAAAATCTAGAGGAGGGATAGAACTTTTGATGACTTTAACGAGCCAAAGAGGCCAATCACTTGACGATCTTTTCATATTTTACGAGTCAGTTGAAAAGAGCTTAAAGGAGACTCATTTTCGAGGAACGAGTGATGGTTTCGGGTAGCAGCTGATTCCAGGTAAGGATTTGGAATTTTCCAATCACGGCAGTGTCACAAGGATGGTTAATAGAATCACTCTTCGCACATGTTCCTCGAAGGGGTAAACAATCATATGGGGGTGAATGATCGGCTAAAAATGGAGTGGAGGTGATGATGAGAACACGACCAAGGCTCAAAAAGCTAGCGATAAGGCATTCACAATGGTTATTTACTGGTTCATTTTTTAATGAGCTTAAACTCTGGGGGAAACATTTGCTCATGACTTATGTTTATTTTTTAACGAGCTTGAAATATGTGCTAAAACTGCTCGTGATAATGGTCATTGAGTCTTTGATTCACCATTAGCATTTTGTTCTTTCAAAGATTGTACTACCTGTTCATTTGCTTCATCAAACCGATTAGAAATGAAAACATATGCTTGATAAATGAGTTAAGAACACTAATATTTTACTCGTATTATGTGCATGGTAAATTAAAAGTGACTTTTACCTCTCATTTTACCATTTCATTTGAATTTGGTTTGTTGGAGCTATGGAGGTGCTTCCCCCCCTGATTTTCACCAGCTGATTCTGGGAGATTCTGTGGACGATTCTTGATGCCGCTTGGACCAGGTAGGAGCTAAACTTGTGCTCTTCAATTTCATTCTTTTCTTTTTGAATTTCGAGCCTGTTTCCTTGCTCTGCTGAGCCTCTGGGGTTTGAATAATTCGCCCTGGCACCATCGCACCCTTCCTTAATCGAAAGGTGCAATGCATATTGGTCTTCTCACTGACTAGTCAGTATGCATCACCCCTAGTACACTTACTGGGCTGCGATGGGCGCAAGGAGGAAACTTTTTGCACAGTTTCCTCATAGATTTTTGCTTGTTTTTACCAAATGAAGATCCTGACTCTTCTCTTGTTTGTTTTTCAGAGATTCATTGGAGCAAAATGGTTGTTACATGGAGAGAATGTGAGCATGAAGAAGAGGATGCTGTTGCTTTACATGATCCGGGCATAGTAGCTACATTGCAGAACTATGACTTGTTGAAGTTTTTCCGTATCTCTAGCATGAGGCAACAAATCAGTTTGTTGCAATATTTCCTCAATGCCTGGGATCCTATCAACCAAGTGTTCCAGATTAGGGGCAAATTGATCCCCTTGATTACCGTGGACATCTATTTTCTGACCGGTTTATCGAGGCATGGTGCCCCTCTCTCATTATCAGGCTCCGCCCATGGGGGTGAGTCAATGAGGGAGTACATTCATGGACATTGCAGAGAGGGATCTCAATCGAGTACGCACGGCAAGATCAATATCCAAGATGTCACTGACTGGCCCTTGTGTACCATTCTGTTCACTTTTGCTAGACTGGCTGGTAGTTCTGCTCTTCACATAGCTAACAGGTCTTCCATGCAGTATGCTTTGGAATGCCCTGAACCGAACGTGTTCAACTGGTGTGACGCAGTAATCTCTGTGATGAAAGAACAACTGACCAAGGTGAAAAGCAGAAGTGTTAGGTAAACTTGACTCGAGATAGAGTCAAAAGTTGACCAAGTTAAATAGTGATGGTCTTGGGGCACATGGTATTGTGCACCCATGGTATTCTGCCCCGCGGTATTATATGTAATGGAGCCTATAAAAGGCTGGAAGGACTTCATTGTAATGCAATGGCCTGGAGGTGAGCGGTGAAGGCTCACTTGGCCGGATTGGCCATACCCAAGAACATAAATTAATTACGGAGAATTACTGAGAGAAATAAATATAAAAATAACTAGCAACAACCATAAACACATAAACACACATGTTTATTTGGGAAAACACCAAATCTAGGGAAAAAACCCGATCATAATGAAATTTCATTATCATTGGCCAAAACCCTGGCCAATCCGGCCAAGTGAGCCTTCACCGCTCACCTCCAGGCCTTTGCATTACAATGAAGTCCTTCCAGCCTTTTATAGGCTCCATTACATATAATACCACGGGGCATAATACCATGGGTGCACAATAACATGTGCCCCAAAACCATCACTATTTAACCTGGTCAACTTTTGACTGTATCCCGAGTCAAGTTTACCTAACAATTCCCCCCTTAAACTTGACTTGGGGTTCCTTGACTAACTCCAGCCAAACCTGCTAAGTGAGACAATCTCGTCACTCTAGCTCTTACCCCCCTCAGATTTTTTACCGGGGTATTGTTAATGCGACATCCCCCCTATCACCTAGGTCTAACCCAAACTTTTCCAGTGATCACCGAGGGGTACACATGCCTTACCAAGTCTTACAGTAGCTTCTCACCTCCAAGCCCTTGCATTACAATGAAGTCCTTCCAGCCTTTTATAGGCTCCATTACATATAATACCACGGGGCAGAATACCATGGGTGCACAATACCATGTGCCCCAAAACCATCACTATTTAACCTGGTCAACTTTTGACTCTATCCCGAGTCAAGTTTACCTAACAATTCCCCCCTTAAACTTGACTTGGGGTTCCTTGACTAACTCCAGCCAAACCTGCTAAGTGAGACAATATCGTCACTCTAGCTCTTACCCCCCTCAGAGTTTTTACTGGGGTATTGTTAACGCGACATCCCCCCTATCACCTAGGTCTAACCCAAACTTTTCCAGTGATCACTGAGGGGTACACATGCCTTACCAAGTCTTACAATAGTATGCCCATTTACATGTAATAATTTTGACTTCATTAATTTTTGTTTATTCCCCTATTTTGCTAGCCCCTAGGGTTTGAAGAACTCGCCCTCTCAACAGGTGACGGGTTCAATTCTTGATCCCATTGGATTTCTCGTTTTCATGCTCGCTGAATTCATTTTTCGTGATTACTTCCTTGATCTGGCATTTCAACTCCTGCAATGCTTTCCTCTCTGATTCCTTCAAATCAGAAACGAAGTTGCTCTACTCCTTGAATGAAGTCAGCCACGGCTCTGTTACAGGACTGCTCTCTGCAACACCATTTCCATTGGGCTAAAATAAATCCTTCACTGAAGGCATACATTCGAAGCCCAAACCCTCAACCATGGCTCTGATACCAATTGTTAAGAATTTACTGCACAACATAAATAATTACTGAGAGGAATGAATATAAAATTAACTAGCAATAACCATAAACACATAAATACACATGTTTATCCGGGAAAACCCCAAATCCGGGGAAAAACCCAATCATAATGAAATTTCATTATCATTGGCCAAAACCCTGGTCAATCTAGCCAAGTGAGCCTTCACCGCTCACCTCCAGGCCTTTGCATTACAATGAAGTCCTTCCAGCCTTTTATAGGCTCCATTACATATAATACCACGGGGCAGAATACCATGGGTGCACAATACCATGTGCCCCAAAACCATCATTATTTAACCTGGTCAACTTTTGACTCTATCCCGAGTCAAGTTTACCTAACAAGAAGATCCAAGAACTTCGGTTATGTTTCTATTTTGACTGCTTTCACTTTGGAGAGAATCCCACTGATGCAGCCGTAGTACATTTCACTTGGCCTACCTCCATCGGCTGAACCACAAATGCAGAGATGGGTTGACCTCATGTCTCGGCATGCTGGCCAGCCCCAGATTTCTTTTTCTGATACTTTCTTCGAGTGGTTCGATCGTCAGGAGATGGTTTATGCTAGGTTCCCATATGCTGGTATGGATTTCCGGGGTGACCCATATTTGGTGTTGCCGGCTGGCGAGCAGTTGGGTGCCATGGGTAATTCTTCTGACCATATGTCTGTTCATTGTTCTTTATAATTTTCTTATGTTTTTTGATCAAGACTAATCAAAACTCATGCGCTCATGTAGATGCTGGACCAGTTCGACCGACAGTACGCCGCAAAGACCCAGTAGCCGCTCCAATAGGAGAGGCTGTGGGGAGGGCCATCCTTCGCGACCTTGATGTGGTCGAGACTCTTTCAGCCTTACAGGACCAGATCGAGGATCTTACCCTTGGTATCCCAGATGTGAGGACCGACGAGCTGCCTCTACGGTTGCAACGACATACTACTGGAGTGATGAGTCGATGGACTAGGCTTTTACGCATGATTGCACAGGCGGTGACTTGTTATCACCAGCATCATTAGACGAGGGTGCCCCCTAGCATTTTGAGTTTTGGGCCATTTGACTGATTTTGTCTTGGTTACAAAACATTATGTTTAACCTATATATAGTTATGAATATATTTTTGATTTTCGGAGCTTTATTTCGGTTAAGTTACATGATCCTGCTGCATATATTGATGTGATGCTTCTTTTTATAAATGTCGCAAATGTCTATCTAACACATAATTTGCCAATGAGTCTGTTAATGTGTTTAAAATTCTGGAAATATGTTGATATTGGATGAAATCAAACTGTTTTTCCAAAATTTTGACACTTACGAACATGCGATAGATAGCTGGATTCCGTACAGAATAGATGCCGGTGAGTTGTAGAATGACGAGCTGTGAGTCTAGCCTGACAATAAGTCGGCATATGCCATGTGTGATGGCATCAGAGAGGAGTTATATCAATGTACTGTATTCAGCAATATTGTTCGTCGACCGACCAATACACACCCCTCTGAAACTTACTAGCTCGCCGCTGGGATTGAAAGTGGCCCATGCGCAGAAGAAAGGTTCCGCGAACTATGACTTGCTCTATCGGCATATCCAATGAATGATTCTAGTAGGTTCGACATCTGCAACAAATGCAAAAAGTGTATTACCTAACCAAGATAAATGCTCTTGGTGAAAACAAAAATATAACAAAAGCATGAGGATTACTACGCGGAATTAAGCATAGTAACGCTTGAGGTACAACCCGTTGCGAGGTTGCGCCAGTGGAATCCCATCATAGTCCATCAACTCGTAGGCTCCTTTTGCTAATAATCACTTAAAAATATAGGGACCCATCCATAACGATTTGAATTTCCTTGCTCCCAACTTATCGGATTCCTGGTCGTAAAGTAAGACCAAGTCAACTTTTGAGAAGACGTGAGGTTTGACATTCTTGTCGAACTGTGCTTTGACTCATTTCTTATGAGCTTTGTTGTTCGAAGCTGCATCACGATGGGTTTCATCCAATCGGATTAGTTCCAAGAAACGAGCCTTTTCTTCTGAGGTTCTGGGGAGAAGTTCGACTGCGAGTTTGAGGGACGAGATTTCACATTGAACCGGTAAGATTGCTTCGAGACCGTACAACAATTGAAAAGCTGTGAATCCGGTTGCATTTATTACAAATGTCTAGTATGCCCACAAGGTCGAGTACAGGATTAAGTACCAATCCCGTTTGTGGACTCCGATCATCCTTTGCAACATGCGCTTTAGGACTTTGTTGATTGCTTCAACTTGTCCGTTAGCTTGCAGATAGTATGGAGTAGAGCTGTCGTGGGACAGTCCTAATTTGGCAGCCAACTCAACCATCATGTGATTGCAAAAATGCGATCCCTGATCTGTGACTATGGCCTGTGGAATGCCGAATCTGGAGACTACGTGATTAAAAAAGAAAAGGGAAGCTGTTTCGCCGCTGTTGTTTAATGTAGGCATCGCCTCGGCCCATTTGGTAAAATAGTCTATTGCGATTATGATATACCCATGCCCCCCGGCTGAGGTGGGGTTACATGTCATGAAATCTATGCCCCATTTGGCGAATGGCCCAATAGCTACTACTGGTTGCAGCGGTGCGGGTGGTCTTCTGGTTTTGCTATCGAAAATTTGGCAAGCATGACAACTTCTAACTGCGGTTATGCAATCTTTGAACATTGTTGGCCAGAAGTATCCTGCTCGAAAAAAAATTTGCGTCGTAGCATAACCAGATTGATGCCCCCAACATGCGCCTGAATGACAATCATTCAGGACTTTTTCGGCCTCCTCATGGGTGAGGCACCTCTGCAGAATTGTATCGATACCACGACGGTAAAGGGTATCACCGACGATCACGTAGTGTTTCACTTGGTATCGAATACGTCGTTGTTCGGAGCGTGAGGTATTAGACCTATATGTTTGTGTCTAGAGATAGATGATTATATATTCATACCACAGATCGCTTGAAGATATCAGAAACAAATTTTCATCCACGATTGCTTCTTTGGATGTTGCATCATTGGATGACGATGGGAGATCACATAGTAACTCCGCGAATATGAGGGCTTTATTTGATTTGGATTTTTTGAATTCCAAATCAAACTCTTGTAGAATTGCTATCCATTTTGAATATTTCCCCCCCAGCAACTGTTGTGACAATATATAAGTCATGGGATTTCAATCTGATAAAATGGTAGTTTTTCTGAAGAGGATGTAGTGTCGAAATCTCTGTATCACTTGAACAGCTGCGAGGGAGAGCTTTTCAACGTAGGAGTATTTCGTTTCCGTATCATTTAAGTTTTGGCTTAAATAATATATAGGATGTTCAATTCCATTGTCTTCTTGAACTAAAACCATTGCTATGGTCGTATTTGCTGCAGCCAGATACAGGTTAAAGTCTTTTTGATAATCAGGAGCATACATTAATGACGCTTGTATTAGAGATTGCTTTAAAGCATCAAAGGAAGCCTGCGCGACTTGATCCAAAACGAAGGGTACTTCTTTTTTCAATAGACAAGTATAACCTTTAGCTAGTTCAGCGTAATTTGGAATGAACCTCCTAAGGAAGCTTGCTTTCCCTTGGAGTTTCTGAATCTGAAGCAAGTTTGAAGGTGGAGGAAAATCGATGATTTCCTAAACCTTGCAATGGTCGAGACGAATCCCATCCTTTGAGACCATGAAGCCAAGTAAATGACCAGAACTGACATAGAACACACATTTGTGCAGATTGAGTCGTATATTTTAGTGTCGGCAACGTAGAAATATCGCTCTCAAATGGCTCAGATGATCGGTCCACTTTCGTGAATGAGCTAGGAGATCATCGAGATATGGTTGAACGATGTTTTTGATGTCATGGAAAGCATAGTTCATTGCTCTTTGAAAAGTTTCCCCTGCGTTCTTCAAACCAAAGGGTAGCTTACGATATGCAAATGTGCCCCACAGGCAAATGAATGCAGTCTTTGACTGGTCCTGTGGGCGGATATTTATTTGATTATACCCGGAAAATCCATCCATAAACGAAAATATTTCGCATCCGGCACATTCATCAATTATCTGGTCAATAAAGGGTGTAGGGTAGTTGTCTTTTGGACAAGCTTGATTTACATCCCTGTAATCAACGCACACTCTAATCATTCCTTTTTTTTCATCACAGGAACAATATTCGATACCCAATCGGTTAGAGGAATGGGGTAAATGAAACCAGCATGGAGGAGTTTTTCAACTTCCGCCTTGATGGCAACGAGTTTCTTGGGGTGCACCTGCCGTAGCCACTGTCGTACTGGTTTGACATCTGAATACATTTTAATTTCGTGTTTAACTATGCTCGAGTCAATACCTGCATTTCATCATATGACCAAGCAAAGACATCTCTAAACTCGCGAAAGAGAGTGCTATATATTTCCAGTTTTGAAGAAGAACAAGATTTGCCAACATGAATATTCTCTACAACATCTGTTTTGGTTGAGATATTTATGGCAGTAGTCTCTTCGATATTGAATAGGTTTCTCTCGAAATCCACCGTATTTACAGTATTTTCCAGAAAGTCAAATACTGAAGGATGGTGTAGGTCACTGGAATTATTTTCTTTCCAGTTCAGAAGATGGGAACAATGGTGGTAATCTTCCCATGGTGCCCCATCAATCATCATCGATTGAACGATTCCTTCGTCTGTAGAGTGTACTCGCGACCAAGGATCTGAAGGGGTGCCATATTCCGTAGACCTATCTATCCAAATGCTTGATGAGCATTGATGCGATTTTTCCTCCCATGCTGAAAACATTGATTGCTATAATATTTCCAGTGGGGTTAGAGGCAAAAATTGCAGATGATCCATTTTAACATCGTTTTCTGACATCTTTTAAATGGAAGATATCATATTGCAGGTTCCTACATTAGCCATTTCCGCCAAATTCGTTGGAGGTGGTAGGGTAAAAGTTCCCATTAATGTGGGGTCTTTTAGTAGGCCTACTTTGATATTGTGAAGCGTGCTAGGGCTTCCATGGATCATCGGAATGCTTCCCGTAACTTGCGAACTATTGGGGAGAAAAGTTTGTTGGTCGATGATTGTAATTCCTCCTTAGGAAGGAAATGCAATTTTCCTAAAGTAGGTTGACACAACAGCCGCCATGGCGTATATCCAGGGTCTTCCAAGTAGGATGTTGTAATCAAGGTTTCCGTCGATGACTTCAACATTTATTTCTACTGTTTTGCCCCCTAGTTCGACTTGCAAGTTACTTAATATTCCATATGGGGTGTATATTCGTCCATCAAATTATTTTAACATCGTGGAGATTGCGATAAGGATGGAGACCCTAGATTTTTCCAGCAACTCATCGACATGATACATGTGGATGCCCCCTCATCAATAATTGTTCTATGAATAGTTTTGTTGAGGGCTTTCACTTGAATGAGGAAATCTAGTTGAGCTGGTAACTGAGGGTCGTATCCTTTGTGATTAAAAGATACAATATTGGAACCTATTGGGTCAATCCCACCTATTGCTGATAATAAAGCCTGCTTTTGGGAGGGGAAATTTTGTAGTACCTCAAGAGTCGACATCTCGGAGGGCGACTGGGCTAAATCCTCCACTATATTATAGTGTTGTGCTGCTCGGGCACGAGGATTAAACGTCGATTTGTGTACTACTCCCTTTGGCGGTTTTATTGTTAATTCATGAATGATGGGTGGCACAACTTCGGTTGAAGTTGTTGTTGAACTACTAGGTTGATCATTATCCTTGTTTTTCAACATCTATGGATTCCCGTAATCTTTACTCCTTGTCGATATGAGAGCGTCATTCAGTTGTTTCGAAATTGACAACATTAGCACTTGAGACGGGGAAGCATTTTCGCTAGCAACCATATTTGTTCTTGGGTTCGGAAACAGATCAGTCAATACAACCGAGGTTCTTGAACTTTTGAAGGATTTTTTGAGTTCATCTTTATATGGACACTCTCTAGTCTAGTGATCCTCATCACATATATGACATGGAGTTTTTGGTTTCCCATTCCCAGAAGGGTTTGCAGAAGATTTTTTAGGAGATGAGTCCTCCTGGTTTTTCTTCTTCCCTTGTTTTTTCTTCTTGCCTCCTGGTTGTTTGGGTTCTTTGCCTTTGTCTGTCAACATGGCATTTACTTCCGAGGCTAGAAGTTCCTCATTTGAATTTTGACTCGAAACTGTGTGGGCCTTTTTCGATGTAGCCTTTGCAGTTTTAGTGCTTGTCGTACCTATCACACCATTGTTGGCATGAGAGTCTTTGTTTGATTTAGGAGGTGGAGGAATGCAAAATTCTGGTCTAGGAGCATCAGGGATTTTATCATAGAGCGTGCCAGACTGAGTATAGATTAAGTCTAGATATTGTGCACGAGCAATAACTTGCTCTTTAGTGACGACTCCTCCCTTTGCCACATCTTCTGTAATAGAGGGTAATAGTGACTTAATAAACCATTCAGCCAATATTTGATCAGGAACATACGTCTTTACAATTCTACGATGACGTCGCCGCTCATGAATATGATTAGATATGTGAGTGGCTATCATTTGTTTGAAATTGGTAAGTAGCTCAATTCCTGTTTCATACCTTATAGGTAGCTGAAAATGGGTTAAAAAGGTTGTGGCTAAGGTACCGAAGTTATCAAACAAAGCTCTAGGCAATTCGATATACCACTTTGCTGTCGGACCAATTAGCGTTCACTGAAAGAGGCGAAGCCTGATCGAATCATCATTGAGAGTGTTTGGTTAACACCATAGATGAAAGGTCATCACATGATTTGATGGGTCTTCACCCGGATTTCCATTAAATTTAGGAATATCAGACGGAAGTTTATGCGGAATTGCCAGCCACCAAGGGGTGTAGGCAATTGGATCATTCGTTAGTCGACTTAGATCCGGTAACTCTAAAGTTGCCACAAAATGCAACTGTTGATTCAGGCTTGGTTGAGCATACCCAGGATAAGATGGAATCGCTTGAGTAGTCGGTCTTTGCATACGAGCATAATGCATTTGATGTTGGTAACTTTGGTAAGGTTGATGGGCATAAACATTATGATATGGTTGATACGGCTGCCCATTACTTGCAAAGACTAGTTGCTCATATCCTTGGTAAGCCTGCTGGAATTGCGGTTGTTGGTATTGCACCAACCATGGTTGTGAAGCCATGGGCTATTGCCCAGTACTAACTGTTTGACCAAGATGGGGGTTGGTGTTCCCCGTTTGAACCTATGCCATTCCACTAGTTGGTGATTGCGGTTGTGTCGTAGGTACAAGAGATTGTTGCATTACAACCTACGAAACTTGAGGTTGGCATACAACTGGTGACACTTGTACTTGCGATACTGCCACAATATCTGGCATAGGGGGGATATTTTTCATAGGTAAACTTTGTTGTATTGAGCATACAACTCTTGGTTGTCGAGGCAGGATTGGCACCCAACTGCTAGTTGTGATTCCAGCATAACCCAAATTTTTTTGTGAACTCATGCATGGTTGTCCTTCCGAGGAAGGCAATGAAAGGGTATACGTTCCTCCATATGACAATAATCCAGTACTCAAAGGAATGATTTGCCTTTGGGGACTAGTTTGCCCAAATTGACCTTGTGAAGGATCAATTTGTTGAGACTCAACATAAGAGATTCCAGATATAATTCCAGACGAACAAACGGGAATAGTCCATACTGTCGAAATAGCCCCTAGATGGACTCCATCCAGCGATCGAAAGTTGGTTGGGACAGACAACACGCCGGCGAACATTGTCGGAGTAGCAGAAGGAGCTTCCGATGTTGTTGTGTCGGGTAACACAGTCCTTAATGTCGACGGTTGTTCAGACATATCAAGCCTATCCAAAAGATTCCTCAGCGATTCTTCAGGAACTTCCGATGGCGGGTGAATATCTTCTGATGAAGAAGGATACAGGGAGATCCCAGCTCCAAGTTGTGTTGGAGTGCTAGATGGAGGATCTTCCACAATCTCTTCTATGGCAATCAATCGAGGAGGAAGAGGCAGACCGTCAAGTCCGTAAAATATTTTTGGTGTTGAAGAAGATATAGGTTCTACAACAACAGGCGGTTGGGGAGTAACACCTTCCAAATCAGCTGTAGATGGAGCTGGTTTAGGAATAGAAGTGTTTTCCATCACACTAGGATCAGTTGCAATGTCCTTTTGTTGTTGCGGAATTTCTTCTGTAGAGGTAGGGATACCAGAAATGTTCGGAGTAACCGGAGTCTCTGAGGATGTTGGAGTGCTTGCTCCAACCAACCTAGGGGACTTTGATCCGGTCAAACGAGTTCACTTTGTCTGGAATGGTTTCGCTTCCAGAGTCAACGACGGTTGGCTCGTAAGTCTCTGCGAACGACGGGGTTTTGATTAACTTTCTTCCACGATTGCAGATTACTTGATCAACTCAAAATAAAAGGGAAAAATGTTTTTCGAATTAAATGAATTTTAGATGCTTTGACACAACTTGTTTTTTCAATTTTAAAGAGTCGAGAAAAAACAAAAGATGACTCTAGTCGCCTTCGATTTTTATTGAGCCTAAAGTGACAAGTGCTCAGAGGACCTTTTCCTTTAAGGAGTATGAAAAGGAGAAAAATGGAATTCTATGGAGCTCTAGGCAGAGGGGATTACCAAACCAATCGCAAAACTGCAGAATACTTTTTACGGTACGCAGTCAATCTTCCCGAATGCTGTGTTCAGTGCATAGCGATCGATAGGGCGGCATACATGGCTTCTTAAGGATAAAGGATGCAGCATATTGTGGTCTCCCAAAATATATTCGACGGTACGTGGGAGCACAAGTCTGTACTGGCACTTGTCGTCTCAAAGTGGAGGAATCACCCAACCAACAATGAAAGCAATAGTTACCAGGTTTTACGATGCCGGAATACATCTCTAGCCTAGACCTCTAGATGTTGTGCGTTAGTTTCCAAAGCGTTGTTAGATTCATTAAATTTATTTTAAGTTGATCTTGCTTAAAAATTTTCCTTTCAAGTTCACCCCGTGATGTGTATACAATTCCTAAAATGCAGTCTAAGATGATAAACAAACATTTAATCTTCTTTTGACAATGAAAATCCTAGCTACTAAGGAAAGAAAGTTAAGAATCTTTCTGGAAAGAGCACAGAGCACACACTAAATGCACTGTCCTAAATCAAAGCAAACAGTCAAAATGAAAATGCACATGCATGTATTTGTTTTTAGCCTTGTTAATGTATGAATGATGATAAGAAAGCTATGTGCAAATCTGAATTATTTTCAAAGCAACAATACTCAACAAATTTCTTTTCAAAATGAAGTGAAGGTAAGAGAGACACTTTGCGATTTCGAAATGAAAATTGTTTTCGACACTTTAAAAACTATTAATTCAAATCATATGCAATAGTAACTGTATAATCGACTATCAAGAACAATGGGATTGTCTTCTAAAACTAAAAATGATAGCTACGACACTTTCAGATCAAGAAACGACAGTTCGACTATGCTACGTTTTTGCAAAAGAGAACTGAAAATGGGGCACAATACATAAAAACACTTACAGTTCTTTGCACTAAGGAGGCGGAATAATGTAAGAGATGGGGGTTTTCACAGAGATACATTGATCACAGACAACAAAACTCCTGAATAGGACTGAAAATAGTGAGGAAAAACCCAAAGTTTGAAGGTAAAGTTAACCTTCCCTGACCATCACACTTGTCACACTGTGGATTCAGTATGCAGTGCACCTACTACACTCGGAAAGTGCGATGCATATAGATTGCCTTGAAGGTAGGGTGCGATGGTACTAGTGCGAGACTTTAAACAAGTTTTTACTCGCAATTTGCAATTCAGTTCAGGGATTTAGGCTGAGTAAGTGATGTTCATTATATGTAAATCACAGGGGTAGATCTAAGGAGGTTACTAGAGCCACCACTTAGGGAAATTATACTATTTGCAGATCGATTGTTTAATTCATAAACAAAACCTGGAGATAGACTGAAGCAGCATTGATCTACTTTGCATTTGTATGACAAATGCAGTTCGAAGGCTAGCTGGCTTGGCTTCAGGCTCTGTCTATAAGTTTATAAAAGAAACAAAGATAGGCTAACAAACAACCTAGTCGCTCCCCGGCGGAGTCGCCATTTTGTTACCGGGGATAGTGTCCACTCGGATGCTGCTATTCCCACTAAGACTGGTAGCTATCTTAGAAACAAACAAGTAAAGTCTACTTTTGCTTTCCTTTATGAAAATAGATAGGAGTGGAACAAAGGAGACTAACCTTAGTCTTGCGCTTGATTTCCTCTCCTCCCTGATAGAGCTTTGTCGCTTCTTCTTCGTCTGCCAAGCTTCAAAGAGCACCTGTGGTATCACAACAACATACTACTATCGAAGAAAAAAGATCTATATTCATACATAACACAAGACCAGATGTGTGTTAACCATACAAATGCATATATAAGTAAACATACAAGAATATGGAGGAAAACTTGAATAGCTTTATTAAGATGAAAAATAGCAAGAGGATTACAACCATATGTTCTGACCCAGCATCATCCTCGAGCTAGAAAGTCCTTCTTCACCTCAAGTAAAGCTTAGATCACCCAACACTATGAATGTACACCAGAAAACCAACAACACTTCTCTATA
>APFE030903371.1:3513-19668 GCA_000404065.3 Pinus taeda | reverse complement strand
TCCATTATTGAACCCTTTTGTTTGAGACTTATCAATTGGCTAAAAAAGGTGTTGCTTTTTTTATCCTCATAATGTGCTACCAATTCTTCCGTAAAAATTGCCCAAGTGATAAATTGTTTACGAGAGCAAAGCCATTGATACTATACAAACTGATTTGGTTCCAAATATAAAGTTATCATACGTACCTTTTGTGTGTTTTTCACATTATTGAGATCGAAGAATTGCTCCATCTGTAATATCCATGTGGCAAGATCCTTGCGATCAAACTTCCTCATATCAATTTTTGGAATATGGTAAGTCTTCGATCCAACAATAGCATCTATGGAATCATGATTAACATTTCTTTTATTCTCATCATGAGTTTCCTCTAGTACCCTTTCACCCTTAGTACCATTTCTTGTAGCAACTTATTCATATTTATCTTCAATTCGTCCATGTCTGCCTTCAAATCTATCTTCAAATCATCCATCTTAGGTTCCACGTCAATCATCTTAGCTTCTACGCCTTTCCTTAAATAATCCATCTTAGCTTCTACACCTTTCTTTAAACCATCCATCTTAGCTTCTACATATTTCTTTAAGCCATCCATCTTAGATTCTATTCCTTTTTGTGTAAGGGACAGTTGTTGCTCTTGGTCTTGTAATTTTGATATATCATGTTGCATTTCTTCCTCTTCTTCATGAGTCATGCTAGAGCTTTCAGGTTCCTTACTAGGTGTTTGCATTTTCTTTCCTTGGGTCATCAGTTACCGATAATAATGCTCTATTATTCCCTTTGAATTCCTTCAAATTAAATTTTCAAACCAAGCTTAAGCAAAAATTTAAGAACATCTACACAGCTTTTTTCACTTTGTAGGAGCTCGATATTGCCTCTGATGTATCTCTGTACTTTCCACTCATCTAGTTCTAAATTTGTGACCTACAGTAGCCCTCTACATCCTCTTTCCAATGCCACAAGTCTGACCCAAATTGGATTCTCCAAGGAAGAGTTATGCAAAATCTCCCACAGTGACTTGATTATAGACTACTTCGGTAGAGCGAACTTGTACGATGTGCCACGAGTCACTGTTTCTACCTTTGGATCTGAAAAATGCATCCAAGAAACTACTATCCTCCCTCTTTCTGTACCTTCTTATGAAATTTCAATCTGATCCCCAGAGAGAATTTTATGATGATTTTCCCCAGGTCACCTGTTTGGAATGTAATTCAGGAGTCTACAAAAAGACCAACTTCCTCAGATCATATCTCCGTAAATATAGTGCAAAAAGCTCTAAAATTCTGACCCAAGCTTCTGAGTGATTTCTTCTCAAATGGGTTTTTTTTTAGACTTCTGAAACCTCACAAAAAAAAAGGTATAGTGAAAATTCCACGATGACCTGTTTGGAGCAGCGAAACCCTAGAATCCAAAGCTCTGATACCAAATGTTATGAAACCAGCTCAAGAAAAGGATAGAAAAAGAATAGATCAACGCCTTATAATTCAGCGCTCTTGAGGGGGAAACCCCTTTACATATACATATGAACAATTCTTGGATGTTTCAAATGACAAAACCTCCTTTCTATATATAGGAGTCTAAGGAGTCACAATATAATCTAGCCGACCTAACAATAATAATATAAAGCCACAAAAATAACAATAGAGGGATTCTATGGGGTTCAGTGATAACAATATGGGGGCAATAGGGGCACAACAATATTAATAAGGGGTATAACTACAATAGTAATGGGGTAATCACTAGTATTATAGGGCCCCAACAGAACTGGTGTGTTCCTCTCTAACTGTATACTGGTGCCAAGTCTATCTTGTGAACTAATTCCCCCAATCGAAGGATCAATCTTCGATGCACCTACTACCACCGGTAGATAACCACTGGAAGAGTTTCTCCTACACCTTCTAGGAGAAGGCTCAGGACTCGTAGATGATAGCCCACGAAGTCTCCTAGACAATCGAGATGGTCGATCAACCACATTGAATTATTTAAGAGATCTACTTAAAGACTCAAAAAAATTATAAAGATAGATTGACTAGGAGCAAATAACACTCACTAAAAATTTTATAAAGATATCAACAATCAAAGAAATATCAAGTATTTCTGCTCTAGGTGATTAGGACTAGACACCAAAATACAAGAAAGTTAATAACAAGGGCCTACCGAAAATAGATTAGGGTAATTATGCCCTAGGTCTACTAGAGAAGGTATCAGAGGTAGTTATGCTAACCTCCAGACAATAGCCTTTGCCGGTGCAAGCACCCAAGCTTCGCAAGGGTGCCCTCTAGAAGTATTGTTGAATTTGATACAACATCAACCTCAGGTGCCACATGATTCCCATCCACAACCACCTATGTGATCCCTAGGATAGGCAACTATGGTCACCAACTCGTATCAGAAGCAGGGAAGTATAGTCATGAGGTAGGATCTAACAAGTAAGAGAGGGGGTATCTGTTACCGGGAATAGTGTCCACTCAGATACTGCTATTCCCACTAAGACTGGTAGCTATCTTAGAAACAAACAGGTAAAGTCTACTTTCGTTCTCCCTTATGAAAATAGATAAGAGTGGAACAAAGGAGACCAACCTTAGTCTTACGCTTGATTTCCTTGTTTGATTCCTCTCCTTCCTGATAGAGCTTTTCCACTTCTTCTTCATCTGCCCAGCTTCAAAGAGCACCTGTGGAATCACAACAACATACTACTATCGAAGAACAAAGATCTATATTCATAAATAACACAGGACGAAATATGTTTTAACCATACAAATGCATATATAAGCAAACATACAAGAATATGGAGAAAAACTTGAATTTATTAAGATGAAAAGTAGTAAGACGATTACAACCATATGTTCAGACCCAGCATCATCGTCCAGCAAGAAAGCCCTTCTTCACCTCAAGTAAGGCTTAGATCACCCAACACTATGAATATACACCAGAAAACCAACAACACTTCTCTACAAGATACAAAATTCCAGCATCTGGATCTCTGTGATGAAGGATCCATATATAGATTATTGTAGGGAGGTGAGTCATCTTCTGGGGTCTTGATTAGTGTCCTCTCTCTGATAGTTCCTGATTCCACTTGGAGAATGATGATCTCTTACTCATCCCTAGTTGAAAACAAAGAGGCAAGTGTCAGAGGGGAAGCTTCTAGAAGATTCTATGATCTTCCACCTCGCATTTTGTCCCTGCCATTTGTCCATTCCCAACCATCGCACCCTACAGAGGAGCAATTCAGTATGCATAGCACCTTGTACACTGGGAAGGTGATATGCATCACACCCTCTGCACTGGGTTTTCAATATGGTCCAGTTTTAACCATTTATGAGCAGTTTTTAGTGGAGAACTTCTAGGAGATGATGTAATCAGCTGACCTTGTTCCTTTAGGCAGTGAAGCAACACTTGTAGGGACTTAGGAGCCCTCATTTTATGGACATTTATGATTGGGGTTGAACTGCCCAAAAATGCCTATAACACCCTCCAACAGAATCCTTCGACACTTTGTTGTCTTCTTTTGCCAAGCCGCAACTTCAGCAGCATCAGTAGGCTTTGGGACTTCAGCATCTATGAACTCCTTCAACCCATTGTCATCTAACACTGCCTCCATCCTGTCTTTCCATGCAATATAATTCAAGCTACCTTCAAGGGCATACTCCAATCACAATCCGTTGAAAGACATTTCAACTTCGACACCAAGAAAACACTGTTGCAAATTCGAATTCCACCAGCTCAAAACTCAACCGCTTCTGGTCTAAAATTCGTGAGAACAAAGCATTTCTCGTACATAGATTGACTGTATGGGTATTTACCAAATATATCAACTTCCAAAAGAAGGATGAATCCAGATGCTACCTGGCCCGATTACAGACTCTGCCTAAAGAAATAAAATGTAATCACTATCTGAATAATAGATCTGACGATCAACTTCGCTCCGATACCATGTAAAACTTTTTCTACAAATCAGCTACCTCTGATACCATGTAGAAATTTTGAATAATATAACAATTATTCACAGAGATTATCCTGATTATACACTATTTGCGGAATGCATGCATAATACATAACCTCCTCTACTATTGATCATCAACCTGCGGAATTAAGAAATAATCGCATGCGCACATTGAAACATCAATCGCACATATCAACACAGTATGTAATGGGGAAAGCATACAGCTGAAAACCCCAAACTATCTGTATATTATAATGATAGAGAACATTTAAGAATACATAGTACAATACTCCTCACAAGTACTTAGTACTATTTTCCACCTGTTACACACAAACTATCTCAGATCTGAACAAGTCACGGGTTCAAATCTCCTCCACTGTTTGCCTGCCTCTACTACACAATCCCTGTTGAGAATAGATTTGATCCAATTTAGAATTCCCTTGGCTTGTACTGCACAATCCTCATTGGAAATGTCAATCAATTATTGTGCAAATCTCATGCACAACTATAGTCACAACTGATAGTAGTCTCACCCTTTCACCCACCTCTAACACTTGTCTCCACTGAATTGTCCATGCACTGAGTTAACTGATGTATTATTTAGTTGATTTATGAGTTAATAATTAGTGAATTGATTAATAATTAATTCACACCACTCATCACTAGTGTATTTGTCAGTGAGACTAAATACAACTAGTTCAACTAAGTCAAACTGAACACAACTCCATCAACTCCTCCATCAACCCCACCAAACTCAATCACTTGAGTTCTAACTGAATTCTATCATGCAATAGCTCAACTAACCCATAGAAAAAGCATATTCCTTTCTGGTAGTTGCATGTGCCACATCCATAGCTTGAACTGAAGTGCTGCAAGAGGATAAGATAATGTTTATAGTCCAAATATTATTAAGAGCTAATAATATTCGACTGTTCTATTTTTTTGACTGGTAGTCTAGAAATAGACTCCACCCATATGTCTAAAAATAGAAGTCCATCTATATTTACCAACATGACCAATCATCCATAAATAGCATCCTGCAACTCATAGACCATGATCCATATGTCTAAAAATAGACATAGTCTAAAAATAGACTTTGCGCCAACAATAGCCTGCGGGCCCACTTAGTGAAGGCGACTTATTTTCACTAAGCTCCATCATCTTGTTGCATTTTCAACAAATTCCTATGCCCCTTATGTACATGAATCCAATCTTTAATTGGAGAAATTAGCAAATGATGGTTTGGTTGAAACACAAAGAAGCATGGAAGTAGAAAATCCTCTCCCCACTGAAAAGGGTCTGAAAAGAGGGGTTGTAGTTGTGATTGATATTGAAAGAGAAAGCTCCCAGAGTGCCAAAAAGCCAAGAACGTAAGGAGGAGAAGAAGAATTTGAACATCTCATGGAGATGCCTTCTCGGTGAGGAAGAGCATAGTTTCGTAAACGTTTTGAGGGATTCTTATGACTAGATTGAAGGAAAAAATAAGAAGATTAAGGAAAATGTGATTACACAATTGGAAGCTAAATCCATCCCTAGTTATCAAACCATACTTCTTTCAACTATGGATTTGAAAAGAAATAAATTGAAATTCTCCTTTACTCATCCTGTTTCACAATCAATTTCTTTTGGAGCTGATTTTAGGACAATCAATTTGTGTGTAAATACAAAAGATATTCCCTTTCTTGACAAGATAAATATGCATAGGTAGACTAGAGAATTAGTTTACAGCGATCTCAGTAAATCATCACTCGCAACATGAAAAAAGAGGCCCTATTAAGCAAGGTAATTCATCAACTGAAGTTGGAGAGGGCTAATTCTCAAGCTCTTCATATTCAAAATGAAGAATTCAAGAAATTGATTATTAAGCTCGGAGTGAATCTAGAGGATAAAATAATTGTTCAAGCTTTGATTGAAAGTGAAAAATATGATATGTATTCTTTGAGGAGAAATTTAAAATCACCTACGACTGAACATGTTTTAGCTCGAGAATTAGCTCAAGTTGAAAAAGTAAAGGAGATTCTAGCTCATGAATCGGTGGAGAGAAATAAAGAGATGACAACTCTCAAAGAGCTCAATGCAGATTTACAACAGATGATAGATAAGCAAGTTTGTACAATCGTGGTGTATCCAGACTCATCCCACTAATAAGCTCACTAGACTTATGACAGAGCTGAAAATTTTCAGTGAATGAATTAAAGTAAATCCAAAAGAATTGAGATGATACAAATGAGAAGCTGAAGCACAAGGAAATATAATTAAAAACGGCTAGAGAAAATGCAACATGACATCACAAGAACTACCAATGATCTTGTGATGAAGTAAAGGAATTGAAATAGAAATTAAAGGGAAAATATGTCTCTAATTCAAGCAAGAGAGATCATCTGGAATGCCAGTATTCAGTAGGTCAAAGCAATCTGGGATCATATGATAGTCATGGCTAAAGAGAAAGAAATCCTTAGAGATTCTAAATTTGTTATTTACACTAATAAATCTCAGTCACAATAAAGTGCGTAGTTAGCAAAAAATATGTTTGACTTTTTAAATGCCAAGTATTCTCTGGAGTTTAGGGTAGTGGATATTGTGGACATAACTTCTATGGTATCAGAAATAAACAAGATTGTACAAAAAATCATATACATGAAGAATTCAGAGAGCATGCCATTGGAGGTCAAGGAGTCAATGATAGATTTTAACTCCAACTTTGATAACAGAGTCATAGCAGGGTTACCTTCATGTTGGGACCAACAGGGAAATCTCCTTCCCTGGAAACAATATGAGACTTTCCTGGTGGAGGCCAAAACTAAAATTAATGCTTATCATGAAAGAACTACAATTTTGAAAGGAACAACAATTGTAAACTATTTGCATAAGGATTTTTAGTTGTTGTGGTTAATTAAAACCCTATTTTTTGAGAATCCAACATACAACAAGATAACAAATCTAAGGATGGCCTACAACATAATGTTGTAGTGTCCGACACTTGACTTAGTAATGTGGAAGAAGTGTCATAATTTGATGTCCACACCAAATATTCAAGTTTTGGAACTTGGATCTTCAACAAGTGAGCCTGCACAAGAGTCTCAAGTCATTGAATGATAATAATTCACTTGTTTTCAAATTTGAGAAAATATGACATTTTTGTAATTTTAAAGTTAAAAATAGTTTAGACTTTTAAGTATTCATAAAAATAAAATAAATTAGAGATAGTTATGAATTAGTTTTGACAGTTAATAGTTTTGTAACTATATTCAATGTAAGGATTTCTTAGAAAATACATGAAGGGGCCAATTTCGAGGTTCCGATTTTTGGCCTTAGAGAGAACAATTGTGATGTGTAATTTGCTAGAATTTCTTGGAGAAGTAATAAAAATTCCTGGAAAATTCAAAATATGTTTTGAGTATGATATGTTTTCTATATTTTAGTATAAGTCATTATATGCTATTCTTCGTGTGAAAATGTTTAAAGAAGTTGCTGGTTATTTTAATCCAACATATATACTTTTTCTTTAAATAGATTGTTGTACCTGTATATTTTTAATAAAAGTAACCTTAAACTACAATCCACATTTTCATGATTTAATTTATTTTGTCTTTCATGGTCTTTGCTAAGATTTGGTGTAAAACATTATGACTTTGCAACCTAGTACACCGAATATTTCACTATTTCACTCCTTCACCTTATTGCAACTTCAAGAGTCATTTTCATAGATAGCGTGGCCATCTCAGGAGGGTTTGTCTTTTCTCCAAGAGCCACCCATACATTTCATCTTATTAAAAAAATATTCGGGCAACCATGTATTGGATGATAAACACATTTTTTACATTTCCTGCATAGATGTGCTAGGCAATGACCTCCTTCAGCCAAATATTGTCCCTAGTGTTACAACATCTTTTGGCGCCATTGCCAGGGAATAGAGAACATAGTTATTTTCCCATGGGTTTTTCTTGAATTATTTCTTTGTCAGGTGAGAAAAGAAGGTGTGTTGGCTGAATTGTCTCACCAAATGGGGAATTAAAAACAACAATTCTAGCTCCAAGAAGACCACACACATGGTCAGATACTCCCCATCAAAAAACCCCAACACCATCTGAACTTGAGAAGCTTGTTTCTAGAAGGGTTTGGAGAGAAAAATAATATCCTAAAACCCCAAGTCCTACTTTGTCTACCCCTTGTTCCAGTTCTTTTTCCCACGATATCAAAGAAAGGCATCCAAAAGAAATTTCAAGAAACTTGGGTTTTTCTGAGGGGAGTTTTCCTTCTCCTCATTTCCATTTTCCAGAACCTACTATTAAAGAAATATCCTTTGAATCTTTTTATTTTTATTTCCCATTTGTTTCATAAGTTTAATAAATGAATACTATTGATATTTTGACTACATATCATACCATTCTTTTAATTTCTTAGTCTGTTCCAATCTCTGTAATTCCTCCACCATCCTTTACATTCAAGACATGAAATATTCCTCCTTCCCCAAACAAAAACATGGTGATTCCAAGATTTATGTTGAATAGATATGCTCTTCTACATTTTCCTCAGCCTATGAACATAATGCCTCAATATTGCTTGAAGTTATTGCCAATATTCACAGGAGAGGATGAACTTACAACTAACAAACATGTGGCTACCTTTTGTGCCTTTGCATTAAATCTTAATGTTGAATATTTGTATGTCATAATGAGGTTGTTTGTATAGTCTCTAGAAGGAGAGGGCATAAAATGGTTTAAAACCCTCCCAACAAATTAAATCAATAACTGGGAAGAATTGGAGAATTTTTTCATACAAAGTTGGGGAGAGAGAACAGATCATGGCTATTTCTTCATAGAATTTAATGCTATTAAAAGGAATCCTAATGAAGAATTTGCTCAATACATCAAAATATTCAATACAGTCTATAATAGTCTCCCAATAGAGATTAAACTAACTCTCATAGGTGCAAAAGTGTTTTTTATAGGAGGTTTTGAATTAGACTTTGGATTCACCTTGAGGGAAAGGATATCACCTACACTAGATCATATTCAAATTGATGCCTTAGAGATTGAGGCAAAATTATCTGGACAAGACCCAAACATACCTCTTTTTTATATTACTCTTTTAATCCATGACCTCATGTTGCACAATTGCATTCTTGACTGAGGGGTCTCTCATAATTTGATGCCTCTTTTTGTTATGAAGAAGCTGAATTTGCGGATCACTAAACCATATAAATATTTGTACTCGTTTGACTTCAAAATACTAAATTGTGTTGGCATGATAAAGGATATTGTGGTTTATTTAGCACAGATTCTAGTTAGGAGCATTGTGATGGATGTAGCGGTTACAGACCTCCTAGCAAGATTTGGAAAGCTACATTTTAGATCTCGAGACTCGAAACTGGGAGGATTTTTGAAGCTAGATTTTACTTATGCTATTATTCCAATATTCAGTGGAGAAGAAAGAATATTATATTAGGAATCTAGATTTATTAAGATAATAATAAAAGAGGGAAGTTCCAATAATTCCATGGTTTATAGCTAGGATAAAGATTTTTTGTGTTTTATGTTAGAAGTGAATGATGAGATTGTTGAGGATACTTAGGTGAAAGTTCCTCCAACAATTCAAAAATCAAAAGCAAAATAGAATTGTGTTTGGAAATTATACTTTGATGGTGCATATTCCAAAGAGGGAAATGGTGCAGGAGTTTTACTACTTTCCCTGAAGGGTTAAATGATCCCTCTTTCTTACAAATTGGAATTGATTCCACAAACAATATCACATAATATGAAGCTTTGATTCTTGATTTGCAGGCTTCCAGGAATATGAAAATTGATTGTTTATCTGTTTTTTTGGATTTAGAGTTGGTGATGAAACAGATAAGATGCCAATGTCAAATAAAGCACCAAAGGCTCAGAGCATAGGAGAATGAAGCGTGGGACTTGGTGGATAATTTACTTTCAACATTCAATATTTAGTTTTTACCAAGGGAAAGAAATAGGTTGGTTGATTCACTTGCAGTGGCATCCAACACCTTTAAACCTCCACAAAATCCTAAATTAAGGTATGAAGTGGAAATCAGAAGCAAGACTTCTATACATGAAACTATAAAGTATTAGCATGTATCTGAATATGAGGAACAAATTAAAATATTTCTGGAGGTAGTTGGAGATTTTTCCAATTCAAAAATATATCAATAAGAAGAAGCTGAAAATGCAAAAGAAGAAGAAGAAGCATAAATTAAAGAAGATTTACCTTGGAAAGATTCTATTACAGGCAATAGAATTGTGTAGCTTAAAGGTAATGTGATTCCTAAAGGTCTCGTTCCTTTGGAGAGACTATTTGATGCAAATCATGTTCCTGTGAATGTTAGTAAACAAAATTGGGAAGATGATATTGAAGACTACAACATTGGCACTGAACAATAGCCTAAGCTCATAAAATTGGCAAAGGGTATTTCAAAAGATTACAAGCACAAGCATGTTGATCTGTTTAAAAAATATTTTGATGTCTTTGCTTGGTCTTATGAAGACCTAAAAACATATGATAGATATATTATACAACATAAGGTTACACTAAAATTAGAGATCAAGCCATACAAGAAAAAACTTACATAGATTAACCCTTTGCTGCTTCTTTCAATTGAAAAGGAAGTGAAGAAGTTGCTTCAAGAAAAATTAATTGTGCCATTAAGATATTCAAATTGGGTAGAAAATTTAGTGGTTGTGAGGAAGAAAAATAGGTAGATTATATTATGTATGGAATTTTGTAATTTGAAGAAAGCATTATTAGAATACAATTACCCTCTTCCAAAAATGGATCACATTTTGCAGAGAGTTATAGGCTCTTTAAGATTATCGATGATTGATGGGTTTTCTAGATATAACCAAATAACATTCCATACATATGAGGAAAAAAAAAAGACAATCTCCACAACACAATGGGGGGAATTTTATGTATGCTAAGACACATTTTGGTTTGATGAATGTTGGGGATACATTTTAGAGGGTTATGGATATATCCTTAGTAAGGGAAAAGACAAGTATGTTGTGATATATCTAGATGGTATTACAATTTTTTCTAAATCTGATGAGAAGAATTTGAAACCCCTACAAGAAACTTTTGAGAAATGCGGGAAATATGGACTATCTCTCAATCCTAAAAAGTCACATTTTTCTCTTAGATAAGGAAAATTATTGGGGAATATCATATCAAAAGAGGGAGTTAAAATTAATCCAAAGCAGGTAGAAGAAATTAGTAACTTACCTTTACCAAAAAATAAGAAGGAAATATAGATTTTCCTAGGGAGAATAAATTTTCTTAGGAGATTTATTCTAAATTATGTGGAGATAGTAAATGAAATTACTGATATGTTGAAGAAAAATGTAGAGGTAAGGTGTAATATAGCATCCATATAATATTTTGTAAGGATTAAGAAAGATTTTGGAGAAGCCCATGTTTTGGTAAGTCCTGACTATCAAAAGCCTTTTGAAATTTTCTCTTTTGCTTCTCCTATAATTGCAGCAGTACTTTTGCAAAATAATGAAGATAAGAAGGAGTGGCCTATGGCATTTTTTAGTCAGGTTTTAAGGGATGCAGAACTAAAATACAACATTTTAGAGAAACAATCTTATGCCCTTGTTAAATCTCTAAAGGCATTTAGGGCATATATTTTACAATCTCATATTACTGCATATGTGCCTAATTCAGATATCAAAGATGTACTAATGCATGGAGACAATGAGGGGAGAAGAGGTAAATGGATAGCTAAGATACAAGACTATGAAAATGGATATTAAACAAACAAAGTTGATTAAAGGGAAGGGGTTGGGCAAGATCTTGACAGAAATCAACTTCTAAGCAATGAGGATAAATTTGCTGGCTGAAATCCCTGAGTCAAATATTGTTGGTGAAGAAGGCAAATCAAATGAACAAGACAACAAAATCGCCTATAAGTATATATGCTTTTATCATTATTTGTTATTTCTTAGCTGGCCATCACATTTGGATAGAGAAAAATATAATGCCCTAAGAATGAAATATAAAAAAAATGTTGTAGTAAATGGTCAGTTATACTAGAGGGATCTTGTTGGTGTTTTGATGTTGTGTCTAACAAAAGAGGAAATTACTGAAATTATTAATGTATATCATGGTTGTTCCTGTGGGGGTCATTACAGTTGGAGAGTTACAATGCACAAAATCACGAAGGCTAGTTTTTATTGGTGCACTTTGTTCTTTGATGTGTATTGGTTGGTCAAATGCTTCAAGGAATGTGAACTTTTTGCTGAAAAGAAGAAGTTGTTACCCCTACCATTAATTCTAGTTGTTACGCCCCTATACTATTAGTGTAACCCCTAATTGTTATTAGTACAACCCCCTTATTATATTGTTGTACCCATGTAGTCCCCATATTGTTACTATTGTGCCCCATAGAAGCTCACTATTGTTATTATTGTGCCCTTATATTATCATTGTTATGTTGGCTCTGATTATATTATGACCCCTTGGACTCCTATATATAGAAAGGAGGTATTTTCATTTGTATCATCCAAGAATTTTTCATTTATGTAATGTAAAGGAGGTTGCCCCCTTGAAGAGGCTGAATTCTAAGGCGTTAAACTATCTTTTCTATCTTTTTGTGAGCTGGTTTCATAACATTTGGTATCAGAGCTTTGGATCCTAGGGTTTCCCTGCTCCAAACAGGTCATCGTGGCATTTGTGCTATAACTTTTTTTTTCTGCAATGTTTCATATGCTAAAAAACAAACCCATTTGGGCTGAAATCATTCTGAACCTCAAGTCTAAATTTCAGATCTTTTAGTGCTTTATTTGTGGAGATATGATTTGAGGAAGTTGGCATTTTTGCAGAATCCCGAATTACATTCCAAATAGGTGACCTGGGAAAAATAGTCATAACTTTTGTTTTGAGCATCATATTGAAATTTCATAAGAAGTTACAGAAAGAGGATGAACTTTAGTTTCCTGTGTATATTTTTTAGATCCTAAGGTCAAGACAGTGACACGTGGCACTTGATACAAGTTCGCTCTTTTGAAAAGGTATATAATCATGTCATCTTGGGAGATTGTTCATAACTCTTTCTTGGAGAATCTAAATTCGATCAGATTAGTGGCATTGGAAAGAGGACACAGAGGGCTATTGCAGCTCGTAATTTCAGAACTTATAGATCCGAAAGTACAGAGTTACAGTCATTTCAAGATCGAGCTCATAAAATCAAGAAAAAGCGAGATGAGGAAGTTTGATGGCAAGGATCTGGTAAATTGGGTACTACATATGGAGAAATATTTTGATCTACATGGTGTACCACTATTACAAAAGGTATGTATTGCATCTTCATATTTAGAACAAGATCAATTTTATGGTATAAAGGGCTTTTTTCCCATAAACAACTTGTTACGTGGTCAATTTTCACGGAGGAAATTATAACACATTATGAGAATACAAAGAGCAACACCTTATTTAGAGCAACACCACAACAATTGGAAGAAAAAAGAGAAAAAGGACTTTGTTACAAAGTGGAAAGCAAAATTATGGCAATAAAGAATTCTACCCCTCACAACTATAAAGATGGAAGTGTTGTTTCTCCTAGCCTTCCACAACCTACAAGGGTTATACCACAACAATTGGAAGAGAAAAGAGAAAAAGGGCTTTGTTACAATTGTGATAGCAAATGCACTAAAGGTCATAAGTGTGCTGAGAAGAGGATATACGCTAGGACCTAACCCCGGAGAAAGAAGAAATGAATCCAACGATATCTTGTAAAGCAATGGCAAGAATTACCACTCTTCAAACTCTCAAGATAGAAGAACATATCAAGAAGAAAAATGTTCATGAAGTGAAAGATCACATCGAGCATCAAGAAATGAATTCTACCATATCTTGTAAAGCATTGGAAGAAATTACCACTCCTCAAGCTCTCAAGATAGAAGGACATATCAAGAAGAAAAAGGTTCAGGCAGTGAAAGATCACATCGAGCATTAACAACAATTTCTCCAACTTTTAAAGGATACCGCCACTTTGGTGCAAAATTGAATGAAACAACAGGTAGGTCAACATCGTAGTGAAAAATGTTTTGATGTGGGTGATTGGGTATTTTCACTGCTACATCTCAAGCAAACTATTTATTAGAAGGAAATGTTGGCAATACTACATGCACTTCAAAAATGGCAACCTTACCGAATGGGAAGACATTTCAAGGTAAAAATGGATCATGATAGTCTTAAATACTTTTTAGAACAACTATTATCTTTAGAAGAACAGAAACAATGGGTCACAAATATGTTGGGTTATGACTTTGACATCATCTATAGAAAAGGGAAGCAAATTTTGTTTCAGATGCACTCTCAAGAAAGGATGAGGATGTGGAAGCATTGTTTTGTGCTATTTATATTATCCAACTAGATTGAATAAACGAAACAAGGGATGAATGGGAGAAGGACGAAGAAGTATGGTGGAAGATCCCAATTCAAACAATATTTCTAGAACTTGAAGAGGAACGAAAAATCATATTGGAACCTGGAGCAGTCACAAAAATAAGAACCTGACAACTATGAAATCGATCAATTTCAAAGTATCTCATCAAGTGGAAGAACTTACCCGCTGAATATTGCACATGGGAGGACAAGAATTTTATACATAAGCATCAAGAACTACTCAAGTGTTGAGGACAACACTTTTTGAAGGAGATGGGCATGTTAGGCCCCTATAATACTAGTGTAACCCCTTATTGTTATTTGTACAACCCCCTTATTATATTGTTATACCATGTAGTCCCCATATTGTTACTATTGTGCCCCATAGAAACTCACTATTGTTATTATTGTGCCGTTACATTATTATTGTTATGTCGGCTCTGATTATTTTATGACCCCTTAGACTCCTATATATAGAAAGGAGGTATTTTCATTTTTATAATCCATGAATTTTTCATTTATGTAATGTAAAGGAGGTTGTCCTCTCGAAGAAATTGAATTCTAAGACATTCAACTATCTTTTCTATCATTTTGTGAGCTGGTTTCATAACACTAGTAATTGTAGAATAACCTTTTAGGTAGTGGGGGTTGGATTTCATAGGGGAAATCAATCCATCCTCTAGTGGACAACACAAATGGATTTTAATAGCCAATGATTATTTTACAAAGTGGGTGGAGGCTATTCCAACCCGAAATGCAACAAATTCAGTGGTGATCAAATTTTTGGAAGAGAATATATTTTCTAAATTTGGTTGTCCAAAAATTCTCAGGTATTTAAATATGAAAAATTAATTAATTTTTGCCAAAAATATAATGTAATCCTCAACCACTTACCATCTATTATCCACAAGGGAATGGGTTGGCAGAGTCTCTAATAAAATATTGGTAATAATTTTGAAGAAGACTATTATAGAAGAAAAAGAACTGGGATTCCCAACTGAAGTTTGGATTGTGGGAAAACGGGGTGAAGACCAAAAGGTCCAATGGGAAGTCACCTTTTTAATTGGTATATGGAAGCACAAATTTGTTTTCCAGTCAATTAGCTAAGCCAGTAGCTGCATTCATTCAAGATGCTAAAGAAGAACCTAATGCATTGACTAGGAGAATAAACCAATTGGTGGAATTGAATGATCTGAAAGATCTGAAACCTTACTTCCAGAATTGAACATCATTTATTTTTCTCATTGTAAATGTCGTTGTGTACACTATAAGTATGTGTTATGCTTATTCATTTCAATGTCTCAACTACAATATGACTCCTTGCTCGAGGTGAAGGCACTAATCTGAAGTTCTTAGTGTTTTGTTCCAAAACACTATGCCTAAGTGGAGCCAATGTTGTAGTGAGTTTTATTTTATTTTGAAAAAGAAAAATTGTGAAATTCATATATGCAAAAATTGAAAAATATATATGAAAAGAAAAAAAAAGAAAAAAGAAAAAAGAGGAAGAAGATGAAATAAATTCAAAAGACTCTTGGTGCATGTATTATATGATCTAATGTTTGGCTATAAATATTGGCGTAGACCTAAGGTTGGGGAGAAAATATATAAAAAACAGTGTAAACTTTGAAATGGGAACTGATACTGTTACCCGTTTCATAGAGATAGCAAAAAAGTGACTTGATTTTGAAAATGGGTGATGCAGAATACACATGTTTTTTTTAGAGCATAGTTTTTGGCATTTTATTTATTTTTATGTACATTACGTTTTAGAATGGTAGTGATTTTCATGCTGATTTAAAAAAGTGAGTATTCTG
>APFE030903370.1:70926-88513 GCA_000404065.3 Pinus taeda | reverse complement strand
AAGTCCTTGTATAATTCAAAGGTTTGTTAATTTGACTATTACTCTTTTCATTAGTTAATGAGAATATTTCTGGTTGTTTAGCATAATCCAAATATCAAGAAGATGCATATTATGATAGCTTTCCTTTCCGTTGGTTATCATGAATGTTTCGCATTATTTCGCAAAAATCAAATATCTAGAAGATCAATAATTTGAAAATTTCCCTTTTTGTCCATTATCAAGACTCTTTTCATCTAAAATGATCTACATATTTGAAGCATTTGAAATCTAGTAGCTTTCCTTTTCCATTAGTTTTCAATATTGGTTCATATCCTTTGAGATAATTGAGTTATCCAAAGGATTTAAAACTTTTTGTTAATTGAATATGGAACCATTAGGATCTAGGAATTCCTCTAATTTTCAAAATCCATTAGTATGGAACTTCTTGAAATTATACCTTTAAGAAAATAATAGATTCAAATTTTAGTATGGAAGATTGTAAGCGAAACATCCAGGAGCCACAGAAGATGAAGCCTAGTTTGTAAAGTAAGCCAAAAGTGATGTGGCATGCTAATGCAATGTAGATATGTATTTAACTAATGTGTAATGTTGATGTGGTGAAGTGGATAGGGTTGGATAATGTGACATGTTGATATGGAAAAGTGGATAGGGATGGATGATGTGGCATGATGATTTAGCATGTTGATGTGGAAAATTAGATAGGGATGGATGATGTGGCATAGTGATGTACGATATTGATGTGACACAATTAAATGAAAGAGGGGATGTGGAAACTAATTTAGTGTGTTCAGTGGAACATGACTTGGAGATGAAGAGTTCAAAATTCAAGAAATTTGGAAAAAAGAGTTTCTTAGGTTTCCCTAAATGTTAGATGTTCCATATATGTGACAATAAAGCTATTGAACTATGATAATGTGTCATTGATGATAGTTTTCGTGGAGGTGATGTGGATAATGGATGCCATAAATGTATAATTTATAAATCCCACAATTTGTTTAATGAATTATTTTTGTCTTTTTCGAATAGTAGATGATCCAAATATCTAGAAGGTTAACCTTTTGACCCTTACAGAAAATATATAAATACATTTTTAGTTTTAAAGGGAAATTTTATCTTTTTTATATGATGGATGATCTAGATATATAGGAATCTAGGTATCCAGAAGGTTTACCCAAATGTTAGCGAGAGCAGAGAAACAAAGAATTATTATTTAATGGATTTTTTTGGGAACTTAAAGTTTGAATTCAAAATTTGGAAGAATCGATATTATTCAAAATAGAGGAAAATTGAATTTGAATTCAATATATGATTCAAAAAATCCATTGTGTCTAGCCTACCTACATGGTGTAAAGTGTGGTTGACACATGGGCATGTCTACCATGTGTAATCCATGTGTTAGTTTTAAAAACACTAACATGACACAAATGGTGAATCTTTTGATGGACATATTTTTTTTCGTGAAGCTTACAATGCGATGAAATTCATATTGTTGGAAATCCCTCAATGAGTAGAAGATAATGATGACCTCATAAAGGAGGTTGGATATGGTTAAGAGACTATTTTTTTGGATACCCTACCTCCTTTAAGTGACATTGGGTTGGGGTATTGTTACAATGAACCTATAACCTAACTAAAACTAGCCATCAATTCAAGAGAATGGAGGCATTTAGAAATTAGGAGGAAAGTGTGTTGAACCCCAACGAACTCCGATATTATGAGTTATATTCCATTGCTTTCTAGATTAGTTCTCATTTTCCATAGTGAAGAGAAAATTACTCCCAAGCTTATATATTTCAAGAGGTTTTCCTTAATATTGAGTTTATCCTTTCACATTGAAATTTCCATCCATAAGCTTGTGTGTGGAATATATTAAATCTTGGAAGATTGATATTACAATATTGGTTTTTCCCATGATTTTTTTTTCTTTCATCCTCTTTGTAATGAACAATATAATCACCATGTGAAAGTGAGTATAACTAATGGTGCATGTGTTACATATAATTTAAGATAAATTTTATAGATATTCTAAATCCACATATTTTCAATTCTCTTCAGATACATCACTTTTGGTAACACTGAACTATGAGATAAACATTTAAATGATTTAAATAAGGAATATATAATACCATTAGCAAATTGATTAACATGTTCGTATTGATTAGACAAGAATATACTTATTACATTTGTAGATATTCAAGGGTAAATCATCATCGTCGTCATCATCATTCACCAACATCAAATAAACATGAAACTTTAATTCATGAAATGTGTGTGTATTTAAAATAAGCTCAACTATACATTTTTTCAAAATGACACCTCACACCCAAACATGGAAGAATGGCATATGGTATCGTAGCTAAAAATTGGAACTTGTTGAGCACTCATTGACCACAACAACTCTCACCATTATCATTTACATCCTAGAAAACAATATTTTTGTTCTTAATTGAGTAGGAGCTTAATTATTTTTACGTTTAGGTGTGGCTCATCTCTCTAGAGTTTGTATAAAGAAACAACAATATTATTAAAATAAATCACAATGAATTAAGGCACTTGCAAAATGATACTATGTATTTCAAGTAAATAAAACAACCACATATTTTAATTATGATTGTGAGACCCTTTCCCTCCTTTGTAACCCTAACGTCTCCACTATACATTCCTACAACAATTAGAAGAATTAAAGCATGAATTTTAACAAAAAATTCCTAAAACAATTTATATTCATGATACATAAAAAATTCATCAATAGATAATATCACCATCAATAACTTAGGAAACAACAAATATTTTCTAGTAGGTGGAGTGGTTATCTATATCAGTTGCTCCAACCAAACATTTTCCATAACATCCACTAAGGTATTAACATTGGATGATGATTAAGAGGAAGAATGGGGATAAATGGGGAAACCATAATAGATGAAACAATAGAGGCTACCACGAGACGCATTGATGGGTGGCATATGGATACAACCACTATGGCTAGATGAGATTGCAAAGGTGGTGGGGGTGGGTGGTGATAAACAACCTTAGGTTGTAGAAGGGATGGAAGTATCCTATATGGTGGAGTGGTATATAAAGAGCCAAGGTAAGGTGGTTGAGGATGGAACTTCTCTAAGGCCTAGGAAAAATAATTGATCGAATGTAGGTGGTGGTGAAGTGGATGATGGTGATAATATCAAATTGGATATTAGTGAGCCAACCTGAATAGACATTTATAATATTTTCATTGCTACAAAAACTTATAAGTCAACTAAAATAATATTAAAATCACATTTAAAGAAGATTTAACTTGACACATGATACTTGGGAATGGGATAAATTGTGCATATTAAGTGGGCATGGTTCATTATTGTACGACACCAAAAACTATAGAGGCATTAAATGGAGGCTACAATTATACCCAATCTAAAAGCACATTCAAACTAAAATAATTTAGAACATGGGCTAAAAACAAATAAAAAAATTCATGAGGGATTATTTTGATTCATGAATCACTCATTCCACCATACTTAAGTGTGTGGTGAACGAAATGAGCAAGTTGTTGCTACTAGTGCATCAGTGGAAAAAATTGACACTAATGCATGTGTTGTAATTAATGTTATGTTATCAAAGAATAGAAATCCCAAAAATTATATAATTACATATAAAGGGAAAATACACATTTATATAAATATAGATAGATAGATAGATAATCAATGAAGGACATTGATATGGTCAAAATTCTAACCTCCCCCATAATACACTCATGTATAGTGGCCTCTTTTGACACATATTAAGTCTCTCCATAGCACGAGAATTTGTAAGGCTCATATGAGGTTCCACGTGTACTTCCTAGGTGGACTTTTCTATAGGGGTTGAATACCCAAATCCTCCCCAAACATTACCTACACGTCATTCCTTACAAAATAATGCTATGAGAGTTCTATGTTGCATTGGGTTATTAGAGCAGGTGGATATGGATCTGTAGATTGGGATCATTCTCTCCACTATCAGATGAAGTTAGGAAGTCATCTTATGCCTTTAGCTAGGAGGATCATGACCTAGTAATGGGAAACATCTAGGATTTTCTCTATTATGTGTGAATTGACGACCCACCTGCTGGAATTTTCCAATGCCAAAGTATTTAACACCGTGATCTAAAATAAAAGTTTCCTATAATTTTCTAAAGAAATATAGGGGCACTTCCCTATTATTGCAAGAGGTTTGTTAAACACCATAAATGGCTATATATCCATTTGTTTGTAAATGGTTGGTACGTAGGTGCACCAATCCATGCAAATATGTATCTTTGTGACTAGTGCTTATAATTAGGTTTTTATGCCAATAGAAAATGTTTTGAGCTAACGTTTTGAAATTTTTATTCTCTAACTTGGTATTTATTTAGACCCTTGGAATAGTCTTCAAATACTTTGGTCATATAATCATAAATATGAGTTAATTGGCCTATGGTATTCGTAATGGAAGATACGATTGTCCATACGATGTGGGTAGTGATAGCTAAGAGGTTTCTTTAATATTTTATAAGTCTTATATAATGGTCATAAGAGATCTCAAACCTACATCAATTTACATGTCAATGTTTACCAATTGTGGGTTGGAGATGGCGTGTCCCCCTATAGTAGTGTTTAGTTTGGGTTTTCTTTAGGCTCCACATGATATTATAATCACCCTATGAGTGATATCAATTAAGAATTATTGATTGGAGGTATTACAGACTCATGTGCTGGTGTGTGTCTAGGTTATTTAAGCAAACGGATCGATCAGATTGCAAATACATAGACACTTGAAAATGGAAGACAGTAGAGAAACATAGTAAGCAAATATAAGAACACAAGAAATTAATAAGGAGTTCACCCTATCCTCCAGGGCTGCATCTCCAGTCCAGCTTTCAGTGGTAGCCTTCTTTCATTATGTCTTAAAGTAGAGAGTTACAAATAAGGAGCTCAATAAGAGTATCCTATCGCAGGATAGCTTGGCAGGGTGGTTCTTAGATTTCCAAAGCCACTAGAGTACACAAAATCTTGGCCTTACCAGCTTTTTGACCTCTCAGGTCTACAATGGAAGGAGCCCAATGTGGTGCTCGGTCCTGATAGATCCCCTTCAAGGATGGTTCGAATTTCACAAGCCCTCTAGTGCTCCACGCTACCTTTGGTCAGCTCGGCCCATTGTCTTCTTACTGCTTTTTATTGTCTCTCTGTCTACTTTCTCTATTCTTCCCCGTGTGTGTGTGTGTGTTCCTTCTACTGGTCTGTGCATGGCTTTAAATTCACTCAAGCCCATGGTTGTTTGACTCCTCTTCCAACTCCATCGAATTGCCTACTATAGCTTCGCTTGGAGTTCCCTGTCTCGCGTCATCATCAGATTCATAGGGAGTGGCCACTTGTCCTCTTGGGAACTGCGGCAGCTTGCTTTGTCAGTTTGGTTCTTCAATTACGTCATGGAATGAGTCATCTGCCACCTTGGCAGTCAAAGCAAACCTCAAATTCTTTTAAATCATGGTTTAATCCCTCATTACATCCAGTCTTATTGTCGGGTGCGATAACAACCATTAGATCTGGATCCCCCAGATCCAATTCCATTGGCTCATTTTGCATAGTTGACTTGATAAACCATTAACATGCAATGAGCAGTGGTTTTCTCTCTCCTCTGCTTGCCACGCATCGGGCACTGAGTCGAATCGCTCCATTTTCACCAAATCTGCTTACCGCCTGAGGGTTACCTCGATGAATACCGCTTGTTTTTAGAGTGTGGGTCCTGCCTTAGCCTTTAGAATTTTTCCCCATGGTTTTCCCACCTCCCATGCGTCCGAGCACTCAGGGCCCCTCCATTTGGAGGGTTTTTGCCCAGCTAAGCACTAATTGCGCATCAAAGTTTCCAGATTCGGGCTTCCCATGGGATAGTTTTTCCTCCTTTGCAGTGTCCATGGGCCTCAGTCTGCGTGCTTTGACCAAGGTCCTCGTCGTTCCACGCTGGCTTCCAACTGCCACTATTTTAGAGGTGTTTTAGATCACTGCTCTCAATTATTTGAAGTCTATCCTGACCTGGTACATCCATGGTTCTTTTGATTATTCTTTATGGATCCAATTTGGATCACGGCCTTACCACTGATAAGCTTTTGGACCACCAAAAGTTGGGATTTTTTTTCAAGCATCGACTAAGTGAGGGTACTACTGTCTCACTTGCCCAATCTCAATCCAGTTTGGACTGCTCAGCTTTGAACCTTTGAGTCCAATTCTGAGGTACTCAACATCTCCTCTGTGCATTGTCCTCACCTTCATGGCTAAGACTGTGTCTTCCTGCAATTCATTCAAATATTCAGGTAGCAGGTCATCAATAGAAGGCAATTGACTTTACTCTTCAGGATCCTCAATCATTGAAGTTTCAAACAATCTCAAGCAATCTGCATTTACGACTGAGTAGATGTGCATGTAAGCTAGTAGATCAAGGCAAAAAGCATTTTCACCGATCCTCTCAAGTATCTTGAAGGGTCCATACCTGATAGGTTTTAGCTTTTTACCTTCACCTTGCATCTTGTCCTTGCTGATATACAACTAGACCTGGTCACCCACTTCGAAACTATGCTCCACCTGATGCTTGTCATGCCTTGCCTTGTATTTGGCTTGGCTCCTTTCCAGTTGTTCCTGTACTGCTTGGTGGATCTCCTGGATCTGTTCAATGAGCCTAGTTGCCTTGTACACATCACTGTGCCCATCAACAGTGGTATCTTTACCAAAGGCAACAAAGGAGACCTTCGTGTGAAACCAAAATAGGTTTCGAAAGGAGATCTCTGTGTAGAAGAATGTTTTTCTCTGTTGTAAGCATGTTGCACATAACACAAGTGTTCATCCCAAAGCTTGGGATGTTTGTTGCAATATCCTTTGAGTAGCTGGATCACTGTCCTATTAACTACTTCTGTCTGGCCATCGGTTTGTGGATGAAGAGCTGTGCTTTTCTTCAATTGGGTGTCCATCAGTTCCCACAGACTTGACCAAAACTTCCCCACAAATTGGGTGTCTTGGTCAAATACAATAGAAGTGGGTAACCCAAAATGAACCCATACATGTTCAAAGAATAGTTTTGTAGTTTGTTCAATTGTAATCTTCTTATTACAAGGTATCAAAATGCACATTTTGCTGAACCTATCCACAACCACATACAGATAATCATGACCTTTTCTAGACTTAGGGAGTCCCCCAATGAAATCCATTGAAACACTTTCCCAGTGGTGAGAAGGAACTCGTAATGGAGCGTACAGGCCTAGTTTTCTATTGTTGGGCTTGCTTTTAGCACAATTAGTACACCCTCTCACATATCTAGAAACTGTCTCATTCATTTTTGGCCAATAACAAAATCTTTGTAGCTGTGCAACTGTTTTACTTACCCCAAAGTGACCTGATATCAGAGAAGTGTGTGCCTCTTTGATTATCTTTACCCTCTCTGTTTGTGGAATGCAGAGTTTCCCACAATCATATAAGAATTGGTCCTTCACATGATAATCCAATTCTTCTACCCTTTTGCCTTGACTCAAAGTTTGATATACATCTTTAAAGTCTATATCTTGAGCATATTGTTCAATGTAGCTTTCATGTAGTACAGAATTATGCTTAAGTATAGTAGATGCATTTATAATGGGTCTAGATAGCATGTCTGCAACTTTCTTATGTATGCCCTTTTTATATCTGGTGACTAAATGAAATTGTTGTAGAAAACCCATCCATCTGTAGTGCCTTGATTACTGCAATTTAGTTTGGGAGTGTAGATATTGAAGTGGTTGATGATCAATATGTATTACTGTCTCTTTGCCCATTAAGTAATGTTTCCACTTTTTCACACTCTGAACTAATGCATACAATTCTTTACCATATGTAGGATAGTTAACCACTATAGAATTAAAAGTCTCGGAATGATAACATATGGGTTTACCGTGCTGTGTCAACACTGCTCCCATGTCATAGTCATTGGCGTCTGTTTGGATCTCAAATGGTCTTTGTAGATCAAGCAGTGCTAGTACAGGTGATGTAGTAATCTTTTCTTTCAAGGTGTCAAAGGCTTTTTTATGTTTGCCTCCCCACTGAAACACCTTGTTCAATCCAGTCAAATAATGTAAGGGAGCTACAATTGAGGAAAAGTTAGAGATGAACTTCCTCCAATATTGGGTTGCTCCTAAGAAGCCTCTCACTTCTGTAGCAAACTTGGGTTTAGGCCAATTTACAATGACTGTGACTTTAGAGGGATCTATTTTCAATTCACCACCCCTATTATATGACCTAAATAATTTAGAAAGCTTTTGCCAAATTCACATTTGGAGAATTTAACATAAATTTTTTCTCTTTTCAAAACATCTAAGGTCTGCTTAACATGCTCTAAGTGTTCCTCCCACGTTTTACTAAAAATCAGAATGTCATCTAGATATACAATAACAAAATCATCAAGAAAACGTCTCAGTACATCATTCATTAATCTCTTCAGAGTAGCAGGGGCATTAGTTAAGCCAAAAGGAATAACTAACCACTCATACAATCCCTGCTTTGTTTTGAAAGCACTCTTCCATAGATATTGCTTTGCAACTCTGACTTGATGGTATACACTATGCAAATCCAGCTTGGTGAAATAAACAACTTCCTTCAATTGATCTAAAAGATCATCTATGCGAGGAAGGGGATAACAATTTTTTATTGTTATCTTATTCAGTGCTCGGTAGTCAATGCACATTCTCCACGAAGCCATATTTCTTTCTCACCAAAACGATTGGTGACCATCATGGTGTGTGCAGGCTCTGATAAAACCCCTTTTGAAGGCAACTCCTACACCTGCTTCTTGATTTCATTCTCTAAAGCAGACAACTTGTACATTTCAATGTTAGGCAATGGAACATCTTGCGATGCAAAATAATTTCATGTACTATTGCCTCTTTGGGGTGCAGACCTTTAGTTCTTGACAAGAGAACATCATACTCTTGAAATAATCTTTCTAATCAGCTTCCTGCTTTAGAAATTACAACACTCTAATAATTGTTTTATCAGTTTCTTTTTCTTTTACAACATTTAGTAAGAAATTGTTGCTTGCAATTTATCATTCATTGTTCATCTGCCCTGAGTTATAAGTTATTAATTATCTTGAGCTTTATGAGCTATTACAGAAGTATTCGAATTCCATCTTTTACAAGTAATACTTCTTCTCTACTCTATGGAAAATGCTTTCATCATACAAGTAGGATTCCCTAAAGAATCTCCACATATATCCAAAGGAATTATGTCTAACTCAACCTCATCTACAAATGCTGACCCAAAAGAAAACTTCAGTTTGCACTATCTAGTCACTTGTAGTTGTGCTTTATCATTCAACCATCCTAATGGGTATGGTTTCTTGTGAGGTGTAGTTGTTAATCCCAATTTCTTTACAATGGCTTCAAAAATCAATTTATTTGTGAAACACTATCAAACAAAGTATCAATCTTTTGATGTTTCGAAACAACTCGAATATGGAAAAGCTCATGTCTTTTTCCCTCATGATCCTCATCAGTAATAGATTGAGCAGAATTACTAGTAGATGCTTTAAAACTCTTATCTTTCATACCTGTGGCTGCAATGATTGTTTCATCTCCTGATTCTGACCCCAAATCTTTCTGAATAGCTGCAGCAATCTTCTTCTTCTTGCCCTCGGACTTCTTAGGTCTCAGCTTTCGATGGAGAATCAAATAGTGCTCATCATCATGCCCATCCTTTTTTATAGTGAGTGCATGAAGCTTTTATTTTCTGTGCAGTGTTAGCCTTCCTTGTTTTCCATTTCTGCTTTCTTTTCTCCTTGCTTTTGCTTGCAGTGGGTTGGGATGGTCCCCCAACTTCTGGATATTCATTCCTTCCTCTAGCCTCTAGATGAGTAGGTTGTACAGATACCTCATCTATACTAGTGGGATTAAACATGAGGATGGTATGCCTCATGTAGCTGTGTAGACCATTGATGTACTTCAAAAGAGTCTCAAGTGAGTCTAACGAGATCCCTAGCATCAATGGTCTCTTTCTAAATTCTTGAGTGTACCCTTGCACACTTTTCCCTTTCAACTGTCGAAGGGTTTGCTAACTCATCATGGCTTGTTGCATGTAGGCCAATGGATAGAATTGCTTCTTGATGGCAGAAACAAATTCACTCTAGACAGAGATAGTCTTACCATGTCTTTTCATGCCAGCTTGGGCTCTGCCTTCCCATCAAACCAAGGCAGTGCCTCCTAGGTGTAGGCTTGCCAGCTGAATTTTGCTCTTGTCTGAGTCGATGTTCTACACTCTGCAATACACATCAATTTGTCTAATCCAATTGTCCAACCTTTTAGCATTTACCTCTCCATCATATATAGGCAAGTCGAATTTAACGTCTAGCTTAATCAAATATGCTTTCTTATTATGCATAGGGCTATTAGGAGGTGTCATAAAGTTTTCCTCTTTCTCTTTTCCTTTTGAGTGGTCATGGGAATGAGATTCATCTTCTTCTTTATCTTTTTTAGACCCTAATGAATCTTCATCCTTATGTTTTCTAAAGTCCCTATACATTTCTTCTACCATAGACATTATAGTTAGGAAACTTTCTATGAATTGAGGGTTTGGCCCCACAAAACCTTCCTCTGACATGGCCTTCTGAGGATAGACTCTCCCAATCTCAGGATTAGTTTCGACCAACTCTCCTTCTACTAGTTTGAGCTTTGATCTAGTGAGCATTCAACAGCTAAATCAACACAAGCTTGTCTAACCTTACAGCTTAAAGCTCTGATACCACCTGATCTGATAATCACCGTATGAGTGATCTCAGTTAAGATTTATTAAATGGAGGTATTACAGACTCATGTGCTGGTGTGTGTCTAGGTTATTTGAGCAACGGATCGATCAGACTGCAAACACATAGACACTTGAAAATGGAAGACAACAGAGAAACAGAGTAAGAAAATATAAGAACACAAGAAAGCAATAAGGAGCTCACCCTATCCTCCAGGGCTACATCTCCAGTGCAGCTTTCAGTGATGGCCTTCTTTTATTGTGTCTTAAAGTAGAGAGTTCCAAAGAAGGATCTCAATAAGAGTCTCTTGTCACAAGATAGCTTGGCAGGGTGGTTCCTGGATTTCCCAAGCCACTAGAGTACACAGACTCTTGGCCATACCAGCTTTTTGACCTCATGGGTCTACAATGGAAGGAGCCCAATGTGGTGCTCGGTCCTGACAGATCCCATTCAGGGATGGCTCAAATTTCTCAAGCCCTCTAGTGCTCGATGCTGCCTTTGGTCATCTCAGCCCACTGTCTTCTTAGTGCTTTTTTCTCTCTCTCTCTGTCTGCTTTCTCTGTTCTTCTGTGTGTGTCTGTGTGTGTTGATTTTGCTAGTTTGTGCATGGATTTAAAGCCACTCAACACCATGGCTGTTTGACTCCTCTTCCAACTTTGTCGATTCGCCTTTGCTTGGAGTTCCCTCTTTCGTGTCAACATCAGACTCACAGGGAGTGGTCACTTGTCCTCCTGTGAACTGTACCAGCTTGATTCGTTGGTTCGGTTCTTCAATTACGTTGTGGAATGAGTCATCCGCCACCTTGGCAGTCAAAGCAGACCTCAAATTCTTTTAAATCACAGCTTAATCCCTCATTACATCTGGCTTTACCATTGAGCGTGATAACAACCGTTAGATCTGGATCCCCCAAATCCAATGCCATCCGCTCATTTCACGTTGTTAACTTGCTCGACCATTAACGTGTGATGAGCGGCAGTTTTCTCTCTCCTTCACTTGCCACACGTCGGGCGCTGAGTGGAATCGCTTCGTTTTCACCTAATATACTTACCGCCTAAGGGTTCCCTCGGTGAATACTGTTGGTTTTTAGAGCGCAGGTCCCGCCTTAGCCTTTAGCCTTTTTCCCCACAGTTTTACCGGCTCCCATGTGACCGAGCACTTGGGGCCCTTCCATTTCGAGGTTTTTTGACCATGCTAATCGTGCATCAAAAACTCCCTCTGTTTCCCAATCTGGGCTTCTCAGGGGCTAGTTTCACCTCCTGCACAGTTTCCATGGGCCTTGGTCAGCGCGCTTTGACCGAGGTTCTCGTCATTCCACGTTGGCTGCCAACTGCCATTGTTTTAAAGGTGTTTTTGATCACTGCTCTCAATTCTTTGAAGTCAATCCTGACCTGGTACGACCATGGTTCTTTTGATTATTCTTTATGGATCCAATTTGGATCACCACATTAGTTAGGTATGCTACAATTTAATAAGAAAAAATACATCTAGGTTTTATTTTTTTCATTTTTAAATAAATTAATAATAATTTAATACAAACAATAATAATTAAAATTCTCACTTGGGATCAAATGAAGAAAGAGTTTTTCAATCACTCAATTCACTCCCAACATGGTCTATGGTAGAAATAAATCTATCATGAACCTTTTCTTTTTTTGTTTGTATCAGTAATTCGACATCCTTGGTGGTAGCTCATAAAATCCCATAACTAAGAATCATGAAAGAATGCACATTAAGGAAAATAGATTTGCATGTCCCCACTAGACCTATTACTACTTTTTCATCCATCATCTCCTTGTAAGCACTCTTCACATTAAACCTTCTAACATGTACACTGTGTTTTATCCTTCATAAGTCAAACTATAGATTGATAATAAACCTCGTCATTCATGATTATATCCCCTTATATTATTAATATGGTGATGGTTGAATTGATCTACAATATAATTATTTTCTAAACTAATGTCTTGTAAAAAAATATTACCCAAACCACAACACACTTTTTTTTACATATCTTCCAAGTGACATTCTCAACATTCTATATGTCAAAATAAAGATCCAAACCTGCATTAATAATGTGTACATTATATACCTTAAAAATTCCAACTCATGAACCATGTATCTAGAAAAAGATGATCCAACCATTTTTTAAATTTAATAATAAACATACATTAATAATGTGTACATATAACTAATTAAAAATATATGTTCACATCAAAATATTATTAAAAATATATGTGTCCTTCAAAAAAACATGTACTTAGCATAAAACACATTTTTATCTTCATACTCACTCTTTCCCTCTCAACATTCCTCTCGACTCTCTCTCTCTAACCCTTTTTCTCTCTCCCCTTTCCCACTCACCATTCCTCTCAACTCTTTATAACCCTTTTTCTTTCTCCCCTTTTTCCGTAAACCTTTCGCGAAGGATCAAATCCATCTAAGTTTTAATCTTCTTACAACTATTTACACGGTCGCTCAACAGATTCAAGATTAAATTGGATCGGATTCCAATAATCCATCAGCGTTATGTAGAAATTATGTTCAAAATTATTTGTGTCGTGCGATTGTGAGACTATTTAGAATAAAATCAGTCTTTTGATATCTGTAGAATGTATTGCATCTTTTAATATGATGTATGAACATTTTAGGCAAATTTTTTTACAATTGGGTTTGATTCAACTAATCTTTCCACAAACCAGGCATAATTAAAGGAAAATACAATAGACCTTCTGACTGGTATTCGAAAATTCTGAGAAATTTGGTTAAAAAATAAAATCCATATTTCTAAAATGCACAAATCGAAATAATATGTATTTTGTACAAATCGAAATAATATGTCTTTTGCACAAATCGATGCCCGGACAGTAACAAGGTGGATGATGACGATGATCTAACTACAAGCATATCGTTATGGTACAGAACCTTAGATATCGTAGTCAGGAATTCCGCCGAGATAGGGCCAAACAGAAACTTCCGTATAATCTTCATATTCCGATTTCAGTGTTGAAGCTACAAAACGAGCCCAGAGTTTGAGATATTCTTTCAGATCCAGTTCTGCTGCATGTGGGTTCGGCAGTTCCGACTTCTCCACAGCGGATTCTTGGAACCCTACATTCTTCTTGCTTTTTTCATGATCAATTAATCGCTTCAACCCAGGTAGAAGAATGAGTACTCGCGGGGTCAACTGGTCATGGCTGAACTCAAAACCAAGCTCCTTGAAACCTTTTAACTCTTCAAACTCTGGATCCATTCTATTTTTGGGGCCTCTCTTGTTTTCGCTCTGTGTAAGCTCCTTCCCTGGCGGAACGGTCTCCATCTTCGGCAGAGCGATTGGATACGGAAGGCGTGAAGTGTTGGGTTTAGGTATGTCGATGTACATTCGATAAGCTGAGGAATTGCTTTGCCTTTTTTCAAAAAGTGGAACACTGGACTGGTCTCTATTGTCCGGAGCTGCTGAAGCATTGGTCATCGTAAGTTACTTAGATTTTAGAACCAGACGAGCCAGGCTAATGCCGATTCTTGTCGTCCTGAGCAGGGCAGGAGCCTGGTCACATATCGTAGTTGTATATAAATCGCCGAGCCGCGGTAGTAGTTGTTTATCAGTGAGAAATATGAATTGAGATCGTATAAAGTATGGCGTTCCCGCCCTCCCCTGTGGTGCAAGCGAGGGAAGCACATGAAACGTGTTTCACGTGGATATTATGTGGTCCTCATAAGTTTGGTTTTGTCTATCCTTTATGGCTCAATTGAAATACCCTTGTTGATCGAGCAGGTAGGTAAGTGTGAAATCAAACAGCATTTTCGCACCATTTTAAAGTGGACCTTTACACATGGACTTAAATATACAATAATAACATATATATCTGTGTCTATAATATATTAAATGCAAAAGCATGGTGCACGCTCCATTTGACAACCAGTTCGGATCTACATGGAGATGGCCAAGGTCGTATAACCTCCACTTGTCGCTTTAGATTAAGACACAAGAATGACAGCCTGGTAGAACGACGTGGTCGCATGGCATCATGCAGAGCAGTCTTCACATTCATTGGTGGGCCAGTCGATCCCAATAAGAAGCTAAGCTTCCAACCTAACATACTTCATCAATCGATCAAAATGATGTCATCGATTGATGTCACCGATTTTTTTTCACATTCGATCCCAGAGCACTTTGAGTTTTTCTCTAATTTCAATGTAGAGACGATTCATGAGGACAAAGATCACATGTATCTTGTAATCCAATAAATTTTAAACAATGTAGACGCGGAATGTAGACGCTGACGGGAGGCTCGAGAGAGACTATTTGATTATTTTCTTCTTAATTCGTGTGAGATGTGTAATATGAAGGTAAGGGTTAAACAGCTTGTTATAGGGCATTAAATGCTCTGGTAAGTGCAGGTTATATAACAAAATAACACATAGCTTTATTTTTAATTTATGTAGCCATAACGGTTGTGCGTTATTTTGTTATATAGCATGCATGTACCAGGGCATTTAATGTCCTATGGCAGGCTGGTTAGCCCTTGCCTAATATGAATTTAAATTTTCAAATTTGCTTGTGAAGCTATTGCCCCAAGGTATTATCAGGATGGTTTATTATCACGATGGTTTATTAGTTGATTTTTGTATTATTTTAATTTAATTTTTAACCATGGAGATTTATTTTTATTTTACTATAATGATTTTTAATATGTATTTGGATTTTAATGTGTCTAGGGAGTTCTCTTTGGGTAAGAGATTGGGGAAAGTTGTAGCACACTCTATAAAGAATGTTTAAAATGCGCATGATCTAAAGGTGTTGCCATATGCTCGCTACAACCATCATGCCCAACCCCATGCAAGCTTCATAATTCAGTTTTGAATGCTAGCAGTTCTTCCAAACAACTCATAGGGTCTCCACTAATGCAAAGCCCCAACCAATTCTATTGTGGTTTATTGTCTCCCTCGTCAATGCTTATATTGCACCATTGATGCTAGTTGCCATGGTCTTCTGCTTGAAACACAAGCCTTGGCTATCGCTAATTACAATTTGGGTCTCTTATCGACCCACCCCTTCGAGCTCTTGGCAGAAATTGTTTTTGTATCCTTGCTAGGCATTTGCAACTCTAGAAAAGAATGTCTCTCCCACACAAATTGGAGCTATGGAAGAAAAATAAATTTCCATTATACCTCGTAGAGAAAAGGCGTTGCCTAGCTATTTCTTTTTCCTTGTGGGTTCGACGTGCATGATGCATCATTCAAAATTTGTTCCTCTTGCATGCCAAAAGATTGTTCATTTTGGTGTTAGATGCCTTATGTAGGTGTGCTCCCAACTAGATTTAGCTTGAGTAGAACCTCTAGTCTGGTCTTTGCTTTCATTTGTAAACTCTACTTAGGTATTTCCTCACATAACATTCTCGTTTGGTGCATTCCTCTCTGTACTCGACTTGATTCAAAGGCTTAGAGGCCTCTCTTTGATTGGTCCCTTGGGTTGTTCTCCTTCCCTCAGTGTTCTTTCTGGCTAACTCTATGCCACCTTTCTCAAACTCTCCTGAGTTGGATCATTGTGTTCATCCATTATTTGTTTTTTGTCTCCTTCCCAAATCTTAGCCACCTTCGATGCCAAACCTGTTAAGTGTGAAGCCAAATTCACGCAGTATTCTAGATGCTTCTAGATTAGATTTTTCTAGAATCACATGCACGATTCTAGATCCTCCTACACCACCAGTGGTTTCTAGATCATTCCAGATTTCCATCTGAATCACACACAGGATTCTAGATCCTTCTTCTACCTCTATAATTTCTCTGGCCAAGGAAAGCAAGCCAAGGCCCAAGCCTATTATGTAATGCAAAGTGATTTATGTTCTCCAGTGATTGTTATATCTATTTCGTTGTTTCTGACTATGTAATCTTGTTGTTTCTCCATTTGTTTGTCTCTATGTATTATTCTCTGTTATTGTTCTCTAAGTCTCTGAGTATAAATCCGCTGTGTGTTATGTATGCTCTGGTCTAACAGCTGGTATCAGAGCCAAGTTTGAATATCCACCGTGCAAGCCACTCAGTGCCATCGCCGTGCTCTCGCAGCGTTCGTTAAAACGTTGGTTGTTACCCCTATAGCTGTTGAAGGATCTGTGCAGGAAATAGTTGAGGAACGCTGGAACTGAAAGGCAGTTGCTGCAAGAAAAACAAGGTCGTGGATCTATGTTGAAACATGTTGCTGGAGTTTGAAAAGTGGAGATTCGTGGAGTTTGGAGTTGAAACGTGGTGTTCGTAAGTTTTTTTTTACATCAAGCTTGCACGTATACGTTAATTTTTTTGCTCAAACCAACATATGTATGTGTGAAATGTGAAAAGGTTGAAACATTATATCTGCTTTTATATTTATTATGAAACATATATAATTATATGTTAGAATTTTGAAAAATTATATTTTAAAAAGGAGTAGGAATTTTGAAAAGGGTATTTTAAAAGGAGGAAGGTCATTATTACTAAATTTTAAAGAGTAATAATTAAATTTTTATTTTTCGGTGGAGTTTTTTGTATTTTGGGGCGTGAATTTGATTGAAAATGGAGACAACACTTACAGATATGGAGAAGTTGAGCAGGGCTAATTTTTCCCTATGGAAATCACAAATGGAGGATATACTGATTTTAAAGGATCGGTATTTGCCGATTGAGGGCACAACAAAGAAACCCTCATCGATGATAAATGAAGAATGGAATAAGCTAGATAGAAAGGTGATTGCAACAATCCACCAATATTTAGCAAAGAATGTTTATTTCAATGTGTCCGGAGAAAAGACGGCTGAAGGATTATGGAAGAAGCTCCATGATCTATATG
>APFE030903370.1:47970-70906 GCA_000404065.3 Pinus taeda | reverse complement strand
TTTATTAATTTTTATAAATTATTAATAGTAATTTTTAAGCTCCAGGTTTATGATAACCCATGGTATTGACCCATGGTAGTACCATGGTATTCATGTGAGCATAGACTATTTAAAGGGGAAATTCTATCATCTTAGATCCATCTTAATTCTGGGTATACCAAGTGCTCAAAGGGATAAATAGATTTCATCCCCTTAAGAGTGGTAGATGTGGAGTTAAGATAGATATACGTTGGTTTTTATGATAGTGAAGATACTAAATAGACTTACGAAATTATATTGTAAAAACATCTTAAGGTGAATGGTTTCAGTTACATTTAGTCGTTTCACAAAATTTGGTAAAAAATACCAATATCTTGATTAATATTGGTTTTTAACGAGGAGGGAGTCATTATTACTAAATTTTAAAGAGTAATAATTAATGTTTTATTTTTAAGTGGAGTTTTTGTGTTTTGGGGCGTGAATTTGATTGAAGATGGGGACATCACTTACAGATATGGAGAAGTTGAACAAGGATAATTTTTCCCTATGGAAATACTAATTTTAGAGGATCAGTATTTGTCGATTGAGGGCACAACAAAGAAACCCTCATCGATGAAAAATGAAGAGTGGAATAAGTTAGATAGAAAGGCGATTGCAACAATCTGCCGATATTTAGGAAAGAATGTTTATTTTAATGTGTCTGGAGAAAAGACAGCTGAAGGATCATGGAAGAAGCTCCATGATCTATATGAGAAGAACACAACATCAAACAAAGTGTTCTTGATGAAGAAGCTTTATAATCTCAAAATGAAGGAGGGTGCTTTAGTTGCTGAGCACTTGAATGCATTTAATATTATTACTAATCAACTTGCCTCTATTAAAATCATTTTAGATTATGAAATTAGAGCTATTTTGTTAATGTTTTCTATGCCAGACAGTTGGGAAATTTAATTGTAACTATGAGCAACGCAAATCAATTGTGGAAAACCAAGGAGCAGAGGCTCTAGATCTAGTTGATCGTGGTAGGAGAATGGATCGAGGCCGGCAAGGGCGATCAAGATCGAGAGGCCGATCAAAATCAAGGAGAGGCAGAATCATCTGTTTTCATTGTGGCAAACTCGGGCACATGAAGAAAGAATGTTGATTCTGGAAGAAAGGACAAAAGGATCAGAGACCCAACACAAATGAAGGTGAGACTACTACTGTAGCCACAGATGGTGATGTGTTTTTTACTGTTTCAGTAGAGGATGCATATGTATATACATCTAGCAATAGCTTTGATTGGATCCTTGACTCTAGGGCATCTCACCATGTAACCCCATGCAAAGATAGTTTTGTTTCATATAATCTTGGTGATTATGGTAGAGTGCATTTGGGGAATAATCATTTTTGTAGTATTGTTGGAGTGCGAGATGTCTAGATCAAGATAAAAGATGGAAAAAATATATTGTTGAAACAAGTCAGGTATGTACCAAAAATGTGCATGAGTTTAATCTCTATGGGACGACTGGATGATGAAGGCTATGCAATAAGCTTTGGAAAAGGAGGCTGGAAAATTAGCAAAGGTGCATTGGTCGTGGCCAAAGGACCCAAGACAGGAACATTATACACATTGAAGACACTAATAGGAAAATCATATTTGGCTACTGTCACAAAAGAAGGAAATTCAGCAGATCTGTGGCATAAGCATTTGGGTCACATAAGTGAGAAGGGCTTAAAAATCCTTATTGGTAAAAAATTATTGTCAGGTTTGAAATCCTACAATCTTGATATTTGTGAGCATTGTATATATGGTAGACAAATAAGGGTTTCATTCCTTATAGGTGGCCATGACAGAAAGAAAAATGTGTTAGAATTGATACACTCAGATGTGTTTGGGCCTGTTAACATCAAATCATTAGGAGGAGCATCATATCTTGTAACATTTATAGATGATGCATCTAGGAAAGTTTGGGCATATCCTATGAAAAATAAAAGTGAAGTGTTTGGAATATTTCAAAAATTCCATGTTGCTGTTGGAAGAGAGACTAACAAATTGTTGAAGTGTTTAAGAACAAATAATGGTGGAGAATATTGCTCAAATGCATTTAAGGAATATTGTAACAAGTTTGGCATAAAGCGTGAGAAGACTGTGCGTGGTACTCTTGAACATAATGGTGTCGCAGAAAGGATGAATCACACCATTATGGAAAAGGTGCGAAGTATGTTGTCCAATTCTAGTTTGGAGAAGAATTTTTGGGATGAAGCAGTGAGGACCGCTTGCTACCTCATAAATAGATCTCCAACTATAGCCTTGGATTGCAGTATCCCTGAAGAAGTTTGGACTGGGAAGAATTTGAATTATTCTCACTTGAAAATCTTTGGATGTGAAGCATTTGTACATATTCCCAAAGAAAATAGAAATAAGCTAAATGATAAATCTATGAAATGCATTTTTTTGGGATATGCGAATGAAGATCTTGGTTATCATCTATGGGATCAAGTCAAACATAAAATTATTAGAAGCAAGGGTGTTATATTTAATAAGTCAGAAATGTTCAAGATGATTGTAGGTGAGTTGGAGGTCAAAAAGGTTATTGACAGGTTTGAAGAGTAGCAAGAAAACATACCACCAATACAAGAAAATGAACAACAAATTTAGGAGCATGAAGAACAACAAGTAGAAAATAATGAACAACAAGAAGAAGGAATATTGCAAGAACCTTTACAGGAGATTCAACCTGATAATGCACCACCACAGTTGGTTCACAGATCTTCTAGGCCTCATAAGCCTTCACAAAGGTATCCTCCTTCAACCTATATTTTGTTGACTGATGAAGGTGAACCTAATTGTTTTCAAGAAGCTTGTGAAGTCAAACACAATAAAGAATGGAAGAAAGCAATGGAAGAAGAAATGAACTCTTTGCAGGAAAATAAAACTTGGGAGTTGGTAAACCTCCCAAAAGGTAGAAAGGCTCTACAAAACAAATGGGTGTATAGGATTAAGCATGAAGGTGACAAAAAGAAGGAGAGGTATAAAGAAAGACTGGTGGTGAAAGGTTTTGCCAAAAAAGAGGGTATTGACTACACTCAAATTTTCTCACCTGTTGTTAAAATGTCATCCATTAGAGTCATTCTTGGCCTAGTTGCTACTTTATACCTAGAATGTGAACATTTAGATGTAAAAACTACTTTCCTTCATGGTGAATTGGAGGAAGAAATTTATATGGAGCAGCGAGAAGGCTTCATAGAAAAAGGCAAAGAAGGCATTGTTTGTAGGTTGAAGAAGAGTCTCTATGGGTTGAAATAGGCACCTCAATAATGGTACAAGAAATTTGATTCATTCATGTTGGAACATATCAGAGGTTGGAAGCTGACCATTGTGTCTATATCAAGAGGTATGATCAAGGAAAGTATATCATATTATTATTATATGAGGATGACATGTTGATTGTTGGGCATGATAAGAATAAGATCAATAGGTTGAAGAAAGATTTGGCTAACAAATTTGCAATGAATGATTTGGGACTAGCACAACAGATATTGGGCATGCAGATTATGCATGACAGGAAAAACAAAAGGTTGTGGCTGTCACAAAAAAATATATCAAGAAGGCACTTGACAGGTTTAATATGAAGGATGTCAAGCCAGTTGATACAGCCCTTGTAGCCCACTTCAAGCTCAGTATTGAATTATGTCCTAGTAATGACAAAGAGAAAGAAGAGATGAGCAGAATTCCTTATGCTTCAGTAGTTGGCAACTTAATGTATGCTATGGTATTCACACGGCTAGACATTGCATTTTCAATGGGAGTGGTGAGCAGGTTCCTTACCAATCTAGGCAAACAACACTAGCAAGTAGTAAAATGTATTTTAAGGTATCTCAAGGGTACTAGTCATTATTGTTTATGTTTTGGTCACGATGAGACTGTGCTTGAAGGATTTACAGATGCAGATATGGCTACAGATATGGATACCAGAAAGTCCACTACATGTTATTTGTATACATTTGTAGGTGCAGTAGTAGCTTGGGTGTTAAGGCTACAAAGAATACTAGCCCTCTCTACAACAGAAGTAGAGTACACAACTACAACAAAATCTTGTAAAGAGATGTTGTGGATGTAGCGATTCCTAGGAGAGATAGGAATAAAGCAGGACAAGTATGTGTTATATTGTGATAGTCAGAGTGCCATTCACTTGGCGAAAAACCCAGCATTTCATTCAAAAACCAAGCACATTGACTTCAGGTACCATTGGATCCTACATGTGTTGGAGGAAGAACAATTATCCTTGGAAAAGATCCATACAGATAGGAACCCTGCTGATATGCTCACTAAGATCCTACCACGAAATAAACATGAGTTATGTAGAGGCATAGTAGGACTCGGTGTGACTTTATGACTCTTATTTGGCTTCAAGTGGGAGAATGTTACGTGTGAAGCCAAATTCACGGAGGATTCTAGATTAGATCTTTCTAGATCTCCAGGATTCTAGATCTTTCTACACCGCCATTAGTTTCTAGAATCACATGCAGGATTCTAGATCCTCCTACACCACCAGTGGTTTCTAGATCATTCTAGATTTCCATCTGAATCACACACAGGATTCTAGATGCATCTTTTGCCAAGGAAAGCAAGCTAAGGCCCAAGCTTGTTATGTAATGCAAGGTGATTTATGTTCTCCAGTGATTGTTATATCTATTCCGTTGTTTCTGACTAAGTAATCTTGTTGTTTCTCCATTTGTATGTCTCTGTGTATTATTCTCTGCTATTGTTGTCTAAGTCTCTGAGTATAAATCCACTATGTGTTATGTATGCTCTAGTCTAACACAACCACCTAGCCTTAAATCTTCTCCACATGGCTTTTCTCTGTGCACATGTTGTTTGTGACTTTCCTCTCCTAATCGCACGCTCTCCTTTCTTTGTTGGTTCCTTCACCATGCCTCATCAATGTGCCCATGTTCACAGATGTGTAGCTTACTATAGGATCAACCCACTCAAGGAAACATGCATATTCACCACTACGTCAATTTTTTCTTAATTTAACGAGCTTACCTTAGGGCCCATATAGCATGATATTACCTACACGGAGAGAGAAGGAGCATATCATCAACATCATGTCTTAGCCATAAAGTTTATCGCTAAGATGGAAGGCTAGGTGCCAAACATTAAGCATAAGTGTGGATATTTCAACCAACACATTCACGTTGTTGCCTTATATTGGCATTTGAAATTCCTCCTCAACAAAATTCTTATGGATTAGTTCAAGCATCAAGCATATTTCCTTCACTCAATGGACCATTTGCATCACCACATGAAGGACCTGGATTAGAGACTACACCATAAAGAGAAACACCTTGGCATCCCACCCCCACTTGGCAACATCCATGGAGACAACCAAGACCCCATCAAGGTTGCAGCTATGGATTGTGATCTATTTACGTAGTTTTCTTAGGTGCTTGGGATTTTATTGCTTTTGGTATTAATGTCTATTCTCAAAGCCAATCTGGCATGCTTTTCAATTCATGTATGGTTATTTTGTTTCTTTTAATACTATGTTATCATATGTCTCTCTATGGAGAGTGAACTTCTAGTTATAGTCTAGTCTTCCTAGTGTGAGGGGTAACCTACATCATCTAGCATTTCCATGTACACTTTTGTGTAGAAGGAAATACAAAATTTACCCCTCCACACTCATATAAAGGCATAATTAAAGATAAAGGAAAAACTACCTTTAATTTCATGGCGAGACACCCCAATATGGTAGAGATGTTGTAATGTAGTATATGTTGGAAATAATACTTAGAGCGGGGGGTGAATCAGTATTATCAAATCAGATACTTTTTCATTTTCATACTCAGATTCATATACGCTACTTCAGTTAAGGATATCCGCGTATATATGCGACTGTGTTAAAAGCAACTAGCGTACATCCAGTAACCTTTATGACTTAGTTAATTCATCTTCAGTGAATGCATCATAACATTATTAACCATATGAATAGTAAAAAGAACAAATCATCACACATAAAGAGCAGACATGAACACCATTATATAAGGTGGAAACCCAATGTGGGTGAAAACCACCTGCTGCAATTTGTTTCTATCTTCCTTTAATAAGAAACTTCTTTTACAATGTACTGGTGCAGTCCTTTACCAATACGCAGGCTTCTACCTATAGAAGGCTACCAACTTCTTAGCTCTTGTACTAGCCGTTCCATTTACTAGTACGTAGGCGTTGGCCTACTGAAGGCTCCAACCTTCTCTCGTTTTCCAGATGCTCCTGGAAGGGAGCTACAACCCCTTGGCTCTTGTACTAGCCAATATGTTTACCAGTATGTAGGTATCAGCCTACGATCATCCAGGGACCACGTTTCATACATTTTCATACTGGATCCATAAAACAATCACCATTGCAATACAACTTGCATCATCAATCTCTGAATCACCCAATACTGAAACCCTGTCAACAACACAGTCACCAGAACACAAAACAGACTATATATCTCTGCAACAACAACTAGATCCAATAGCAACTTCAAATATCATACTTCATATTGTATACACTACTTGGACGAACCCTTCATGTGTGTATACACGCTTTTACCAAAGACAACCCGCGTACAGATCTGCAAATTCTAACTCATAACTTTGCAGCTATTTCAGACATCACCAGTTACCCAGATCATAACATTCATACAATAAAAATGCATCAATAGATCTAGTCTATCCATAATCAAACCATATAAAGATAATCATTCAAAGCCTTGAGACCCCGTTCCATCGTTCATCATCCTCCACATGAGTGCAACCTTGGTTCAGATCAAGCAAGGCATCACCAACCCATAACCAGCATCTGGATCTCACACTTCATCAGACATTCATCACTTGCACACACTTCCACTTTTTCTTGGCCTAATGATCTTCTCCTTATATAGGTTTAGGCTTCTCTCAATACCATGGTCCAAAACCATGTCGAACCAATACCTTGGAACCAATACCTGGGGTCGTTACTTCGGACCAAATACCATGAACCAATACCACGGACCAAAACCATGGTTTCTGACATGTACGCGCCTTTCCTTCCGTGAACCTGCGTGTGTACGTGTACGCACCTTTTGCTCAGATAACCTACGTATATACGCACTTTTATCACGGTCAACCTGCGTGTATCTCTCTCTTTACCTGCTGCACTATGATCTGTCCTCTAAGTGAGTTTCCATCACCTGTATCATACCTCTGAGTGAGTTGCCATCAAGGACAACACTTGAATCATAATTCCAACAGTATATTTTAATGTAATTCCAATAAGCATTTTGGCTATGTCAAATTACATAATAAAATAAAATAAAATATAAAATTAATAATTATATTTATAAGTATTATAGGTATTATAATTAATAATTAAACCAACCTAGATCTATCTTATCTTCGGATCTACCAAGCCTTGAGAGGGATCAAATCTCATGAGATACCAAACTCTTCTAAAGTGAAAGGAAATTTTGATCTCTCTAGATGCTTAATAGATCTAGAATTAAGATGAATATATGATGGTATAAATATCAACCCTCTATCATGAAAATCACAAGAAAATATTTTATAGATATTTCATAAACGTTAAATTCCTACCATCTATTTATTAATTACTAATAACTGAATTAATATTTTAGAATTCTTATTTCAACATAAATATATAAATAAATAAATTTGCTGGTTTATATCATACTTATTTTTCATTTGTTGTTCTCTCCCACAAGGATTTGAACCTTATTTTGTAGTTTACAAAATACTTGGTAACATGGAAATGACAAATTGAACTAGCTCCTGGGCATTTATTTAATCATATTAAATTTAACTATTTATTATATATTTTCTAACTTCACATATGATAATTAAATTACATGGTGTATGGTTGTTGTATCACCTCTGTTGCACAAAGATTTATCTTGTTTTACCAAGTTTTATGCAGAACCTTAGAAACTTTTAACTTTTACTTAACACAGTTGTTAAAAAAACATTGTGACATTTTGTTAAAGAAATTAAACAGTATTTTAGTTAAGAAAACTGAATAAAAGAAAAGACACTTACATAACTCATGGAATGTTAGAATCAGTTGCCATCTCTCTTTCACAAAAGGAGGGAAAAGAAGGATGCAAGGTTGCTTGAATTTTCCTTGAGCTCGGTAGGAATAACCAGTGGGAAAATGAACTATGGCAAACAAACAACTTGTTGTGTGACTTGAGGCTGGACAATAGTCATGAAGCCCAAAATACCAGACTGTATGAGTTTAGTGACTGTTAGGAATAGGAAGTGCTCGGAGGGGGACACTAGATGTAATTACCAGGTCCATGGCTGGGTGGTGAGACCTTCCAGAAAGAAACATTATTTGCATAGTTCTAAATCAATCGTAAACATATAAGTGACCAAATTCTATGCTTGTTACTTAACAACTGGAAAAATATATTTAATCAGGAACATATGATTATTGTTATGATTAAGTCTTTCAGATATTATACTGTATTTACGATAAACAATTATTGTATGATTAATCTTTCCGTATATTTTTCTATATCTAATGTAGAAAGGTAATAGTACATTCATCTTTCCTAGTATTATCTCATGGGTAAAGGAATACATGATTATGATCTCTGAGTTGGACGAAGAAAATACAATGACGCTGACAAATGTAGAAATTATACTGATGCTTTTAATTTCAGTATACAACTGAGAGCTGTAACTAACTGTCTATAGAAGCATAAGACAAAGAGAATGATATTGCCTATAGTTATAATAGAGAACGATAGATGTTGACTCTGAAATATAAATTTATTTCAATTGTTGAAACGTAAAATTCTTTTCATCATAATTCTGAGATTATAGAGTTAGGACTGATTCCTCCTATTCCTTTTCCAGAACATCCTCTATCAAATCATAGCACCTTAAAACATAATCAATTGAACTGATAAAACCATTAAATAATCTAAACACCATCAGAATCCCCTGAAATGCAAGAGCAACATTCATTTTGAGCTAATGGGTTCTTCCCATTTAATCATTAACATGAAAATATTGAATACATATATAACTGAGTAGAGCAGTAAGGACCATTTGTGTCGGGACTCAACCAGTCATAACAATAATATAGAAACAAGCCTTCAGAATGCGAGAATAGAGAAATAATACTTCAAGCACAGTATGTCAGAAATCATTTACTATTAAAGAAAAAGAAAATATACAATTAATTATTGCACAATCAAACAACGGATCCATTTATAACCAAAAACATAATAGACCGTTTACGCATCATAACGATCAAGTCAATAGAGATAGGAATTGTTGGTAATGCGGCAAGCATTTGGCCGTGCTGAGAGCCAGCAAACCCTTCCATCGTAAACTATAAAGACCCTTAACCAATCTAACCATAGAGCAATAGCTAAGCATGAAATTCCAGGTCAATGTCGTCCGGGGTTCTTAATAGACCAACCTATAGGCATAGTAGAGGGGTATGATGTTAGGTTATCTTCCAAAACAACGTTCCAAGAGTAGTACCGCTCCAAGAGTAATACTAGACAGATGGTTCCCTTTAAGGCCAACCAGAGTATTAAACTCCAAATTCATAACCTTCCATAAACATTTAAAGACTGAACATGAACTATATCTTCCCTGAGGAGAGTCGTTCTAGCTGAGGGAGGGCTCGAGACATAATAACCCAATGGATAAGTTAAACCTTATAGAAAAAACTACAAAGAAAATAATCAAAAGGATCAGGGCAAACCTAAAGCTTCATTCAGAGAAGGTCATCCTCGTACTAGCATCTTGACTAAGGGAAAATGGGATAAACTTTGCAGAGCATATTTACAACACAATTATCTATCAGTGGATGCCATTCGTGGTAAAGAAAGGAAAGCGAAGAAGAAACTAAGAAATTAACTCATAACCTTACCTTATCACCAGAAGATCGCTTGAAGGCAGTAGGTTGTGAAGGCTATGAATTGATGGGTTGCCCTTGTTGGCTGAACGGATTGACCAATAAACCATAGCATCCATTACCATTCAAAACCGAATTGCAGAGCCTTGATAACTGCTAAACACCATAGGCAAAATCAAAAAATGACAAGTTGAAACGTAATGAAAAGTTTAGGGTTAATGAGGAGAGTCCAGAGCCATTGGATCCACCCACCATGGATCTGGCGATGAATAGGCCCCTCATTCAATGCCTAAACCCTATGGTAGTAGGTCGAACCATCAACATTAAAATGAACCTCATGTGATAGGAGGAGGAACAATCATAGCTCTTGAGTATGTGCTAGGTGGGGTAAGGCTAGTGTAATATGTATTAAACCAAGCAGATTTAGATTCGAGTCAATAACCTTCCAATCATAGCGATATTCCCAATCACATATTTTTGTATTATAACTTCAACATGTAATAATTTAGATTAAATGATACATTTATAGAATTGGGTAATATATATTATATATATATATATATATATATATATATATATATATATATATATATTATATATATATTTATATATTAAGAATGCTACAAATGGTATTAGAGCTGGTTTTGCACACTGAGACTTCTGGGTTAAATATTACACAGAAAATTAAGCTTTAGAATCTTTATAATTATGCAATGAAAAACTAAGCTGGTAAATGTGAACATAGTGATCCAAGTGGATATTGGTGGCCACCCACCAATTTCACTTGGACCCCACCATTACTTCTTTCAGTTTTTCGGTTTCCTTAATTGTAGCACAGTTTACTATTTTTAGTATTTTTTTGGATCCTAAAATTCTCGAGCCGTTTTGAGGCCCTAAACGACGTTTTTAAATGACATTTTTTGGAAATCTACCACCAGAAATTTTTTGCCCAAAATCTTCTTTTTTGTCGTAGTCCTCGGAGAGATCTTTCTAATGGGTTATCATGCATGTCAAACGGAGATAATATGACCAAATCACGACCCTAGGAAGTTGGCTGTCCAACTCACCCCAATGAGGCCCATAAACTCTTGGTGTTACGTCTCTTCGGGTTAGGGTTTTGGTTGTTTAGGGTTTTATCTTATTTTTCAATAATAAAAAGGCCCTTGAGCCTCATTGTAAGGCATTTCAGAGGCATGTAGCCACCACTTCTCTTCTCAGAGATAAGCTACCATCACCCTAGCTGGTTTATTTCCATTTCTGTTTGTAATCATATTTTAGTATTTTACACTAATGAAGTGAAGTATTATTGGTGTAGTATGATCTAGATTATCTATAGTATTATATTCATGAATATAATACTGTGGATAATCTGGATCATGCTACACCATAAAACAACCACAGAAGCTTGAAATATTATTTTTGCTACATCTCTGTGTTTATGATTATCTTCGTAATTTGTTGCATTCCTATTTAAATCCAAATCACATAGAGACAGAAGTCAACACCAACAAACAGACATGTAGAGGAGCCCCAAGTAATCAAATCAATTGGAAGTGCCTTACGTAGAGGCCAATTTGGATATATGGATACAACTAGGAAAGGAGTCCTGCCAAGTTAATTTTGCGCTGCTTGAAATGGTACAACATCTATGTACATAAATGATAAATTTAAGGTCAGATAATGAACGCATGAGGCAAGAGCAAGAAAATACTCTTAAGAGTTTGTCTGATTGACAAAATCAATGAGGGATAGACCCTAGCACGAAGGACAGAGAGAGAACGCCAACAACCCATCATGGTGAGGAAAATGCAGAATTAGCGGAGGGATAAAAGGAGGATGAAGAAGGGAGTTTGGATAATGTTTCTGACCAAAGAAAGACCAAAGACAAAAGATGGAATGATAGGGTGAATTCAAGAAAATAAAACCATCACTTTATGAAGGAGAATCTGAAGAGGCAGCCGAAGCATGGTTGATTGACATGGGTAAATATTTTCAGATTTATGAATATACTGACAAACTTAAAGCAAGATTGTTCATTTACCAATTAAGAGGAAAGGCTACTCTCCGGTGGGAAGAAATTAAAGTTGTGAGAAAGATTGATGAAGAAAAAGTGACGTGGCAAGAACTCCAGAAACATTTTAAGGACAAATATTTGACTGAGTGTTACTATGATGAAAAAGCAAAGGAGTTCGACAAGCTAAGGTTGGGGACCTTGACCATGGATGAATATGTAAAGCAATTCACCTCCTTATTACAATATGTTACATACATGCAGGAGGAAAAAGGAAAAAATTAGTGGTTTATTAGCAGTCTACCCAATTTTATGAAGGAAAAGTTGGAATTTGACTGTCCCAGAACAATGGATGATGCGATGCAAAAGGCCTATATCTGTTATCAACAAATTAAACAAAAAAATGAAATGCCCAAAGAAGCTTTTGGCAGAAGGATGAGGAATTTACCCCCGAATAAAAAGTAGAAAGTTGTGAATGGTAGGAGTAATCAGCAAAGAACCTTTGAGAAGTTTACTAGGAATCTGCCCAAGGCCTTAGCGTACAGTGAAAATAGATAGATAGAGGGAATTAGTAAACCTGCGACTGATCAACCGCCAAAACAACCTCTGCAATGCGAGGGATGTGAGGAATCTCATTATTATAAGAACTACTTGCACAAAGCTCAAGCGGAACAACATTCCAATATGCAGGAAGCCACCACAGTTAGAGATATAGCAAGGAGTATGCCCATAGTTAGTGCTGCTTTGGATGATCATCAAGCAGAATACCAGCCCACCATGATCAGTGCGAAGGTATGATTTTTGATCAACCTGTTTCTATTTTATTTGATCTCGGTGCTAGCCTAAGTTATATTAGTCCCAAGGTGGTAGAAAAATGTCAATTGCCAAGCAACAAATTTAAGAAATCTTGGCTAGTTCAACTAGCCACCGAGCTAAGAGAAAGGTTTATGAAAAAACAGAAAATTGGTCCATCACAGTTTCAAGACAGCCCATTCATGTTAATCTAAATATATTTCCCTTAGATTCATATGAAGTATTAATAGGAATGTATTGGTTAGAAGGACGTTGGTTCTTAGTGGATTGTAAAGAGAAATTTGTGAGCTACCTTACAGAGTCAGGGCAAAGGAAGGAAATTCAAGGAATCAAGAAAAGCATGAAGCTATGCCCCATTACTGCTAACCAGCTTGGAAAATGCATTAGAAAAGGCTGCTAGATTTACGTAGTCCAAGTAGGGTACTTTAATGACAAAAATAAAATGACTTCATAAGAAAATATTCGTGTAATTCAGGATTTTGTGGATGTGTTTCATGAATCTATCCCTGGGTTTCCACCTAGACATGATATTGATTTTACCATCAAACTCATACCTGGAGAAGCTCCTGTTTGAAAATATCCTTACTGCATGAGCGTCCTTGAGTTAACGAAACTCAAAATGCAGCTTCAGGAACTTTTAGACAAAGGGTACATTCCCCTAGTGTATCGCCTTGGGGAGCCCATTTGTTGCTTGTTTGAAATAAGGATGGGACTTTAAGATTATGCATCGACTATCGTCAGCTAAATAAACTTACTGTAAAAAATAGCTACCCTTTACCTCGTATTGACGATTTATTTAATCAAGTGCAGGGGGGAAGTGTATTCTCAAATATTGATCTAAGGTATGGCTACCACCAGATCTGAATAAATGATGAAGATATTTGCAAAACCGCTTTCCGAACTCGTTACAATCATTAAGAGTTCATAGTACTTCGTTTTGGCCTTACCAATGTCCCAACCACTTTCATGAGCTTGATGCACATCATATTTTAGCCTTTTCTAGATAAATTTGTACTAATTTTTATTGATGACATATTAATTTATTCAAAAAATCAAGAAGAGCATGAGAAACACTTGAGAATAGTCTTGCAGCTTTTGCGAGACAACTAGATATACACTAAGTACAGCAAGTGCGACTTCTATAGGGACAAGATTCAGTACTTGGGCCATGTTATATTAGCTGAGGCAATAACGGTAGACCCAGAAAATATTAAAACTATAATGGAAGGGACAACTCCGAAAAAAGTTGCTGATATTAGATATTTTTTGGGCCTTGTAAGTTATTACAGTCGATTCATTAAATATTTTTCAAAGATAGCTTTTCCTATGACCCCACTACAGAAAAAGGGGCATGCCTTTCACTCGAAAGTAGATTGTCATCAATGTTTTGTATAGTTAAGGGGATTACTCACCACTGCACTAGTGCTAAAGGTAGCAAATCCGGAAAGATCATTTATGGTATGCACAAATGCAAGTAAAGAGGGCATCGAGGGTGTATTAACTCAAGAAGGAAAGGTCATAGCTTATGAATTGCGGAAATTGAAAGACTATGAGCAGTGATACTCTTCTTACAATATGGAATTAACCGCAGTAGTCCACGCACTTAAAATGTGGTGAAACTACCTTCTAGGAAACAAATTTCTGTTGTTCACTGATCATAACAGTCTAACACTCTTTTTAAATTAGTCTAGTTTAAATGTTTGGTAGGCTAGGTCGACCACATTCCTGAGCAAATTTGACTTTGAAATGAAACACCTGAAAGGAAAAGAAAATCGAGTGGCTAACGCATTAAGTAGGAAAATGCATTCCATCTAAGAAATACAATTCAACCAAATACAATCCAACCTCCCTGAAATTATTAGAGAAGCATCCCTCAAGGACCCTGAATATGCCTTCCATTGGCAGCAAGTAGTAGAGGATCGAAAGAGGGGAAAATAGTTAGATTATGATATAACCTCTGATAAATTTTTAACATTCAGAAGAAGAATTTATGTTCCTAATCAAAATTTTGTCAAACAATTTTTACAAGATGAATTTCACTTGAAGCCATATGCCACTCACCTAGGATACCTAGGATACTAGAATCTTTTGACAATTATCAAGAAAAAATATTTCTGGCTCGGATTAAGGAATGATATGGAAGAATACTTATCAAAGTGTTTAGAATGTTAGTTGGTGAAGGTAGAACATCAACATCCTGCTGGTCTATTACAACCATTACCCATTCTCGAGTGGAAATGGGAGATGATCACTTTAGATTTCATTACAAGACTACTCTGAACTAAGAAGCAGCATGACTCAATTATGGTGGTGGTGGACAAGCTAAGCAAAACCACCCATTTCATACCTATGAAATCCACCTTCAAGACTACAGAAATTGCAGATATATTCATGAGGGAAATATTTTGATTACACGGAATACCCCAGGTAGTAGTCTCTAACAGAGATGTAAATTTTACATCTGTATAATGTAAAACCCTCTTTGTTGGGTTAGACACTCAAATTCAATTCAGCACTGCATACCATCCGTAGGCAGATCTCAAAGAGAATGAGTGAATCAAGTCATGGAAGATGCGTTAATGATATTCGTTATGCAACAACCAGACAAGTGGGAAGACTACCTCCATTTAGTGGAGTTTGCCTATAACAATGGCCATCACGAATCTTTTGGCATGAGCCCTTTTGAGGCATTGTATGGAAGGAAGTGTCGAGTACCCATAGACTGGAATAATCTAGTTAATAAGTTAGCATTGGGTCCTGATATGTTAGCTGAAATGGAGGCCACCATGAAAAAGGTCCTCTAGAACTTAAAAGTTGCTCAGGATAGGAAAAAGATTTATGCAGATAAAAAATGGACTCATATAATTTCAGTTGGGGGATCATGTGTATTTGAAGGTTAAACCCCGGAAAATCACTTTACAGTTGAAGGGTTGCACCAAGTTGGCACCCCAGTACTATGGACCATTCCAAATATTAGAACGAATTGGACCAATGGCTTATAAATTAGCACTCCCCGACCACATATGAGTCCACATTGTCTTCCATTTTCCCTTGCTAAAAAAATATGTATACAAACCTCAACATATAATTAACTAGGAAAATTTACAGGTAATAAAATAATTGAATAGTTGACATCAAAATGTTGTTTTGGTACAATTTTGACAAAAAATTGTAAATTGTGCAGGTCGAACCCGAGGGAGAGTTCTTGGCATAGCCTCTTCGGATTCTCGATCGGAGAGAAACCACCTTGCAGAAGCAAGCCATCATCTAGGTTAAAGTGCAATGGAAGCACTTTGGCCCAGAAGAGGCCACTTGGGAAGAAGAGGAGACCTTACAGAAAGCTTATCCAACATTATTTTCTTAAAAAAAAAGAACACCAAAGATGGTGTTACTCATGAGGGGGGGAAGTTGTAACCCCTTTATTTCACAAATATTTATCTTGTTTTACCAATTTTTACATAGAACCTTAGAAAATTTCAACTTTTACTTCACATAATTGTTAAAAAAAAACATTGTGATGTTTTGAGAAAGAAATTAAATAGTTTTTTGGTTAAGAAAACTGAATAAAAGAAAAGATAGATACATAACTCTTGGATAGTTAGAATCAGTTGCCATCTCTCTTTCCCAAAAGGAGAGGAAAAGAAGGAGGCAGGGTTGCTTGAATTTTTCCTTGAGCTGGGTAGGAATAACCAATGGGAAAATGAACTGTGGCAAACAGAGAACCTGGTGTGTGACTTGAGGTTGGACACTAGTCATGAAGCCCAAGATACTAGATTGTGTAAGTCTAGTGACTGTTAAGAGTAGGAAGTGCTCAGAGGGGGATGCTAGATGTAATTGCCAAGTCCATGGCTAGATGGTGAGACCTCCCAGAAAGAAACATTATCTACACAGTTCCAAATCAATCTTAAAAAGGTAAGTGACCAAACTCTGTGCTTATTACTTAAAAAATGGAAAAATATATTTAATCAGGAACAAATGATTATTGTTATGATTAAGTCTTTCAGTATACTCTACTATATTTAGGATAGATAATTATTTTTACGATTAATCTTTCAATATATTCTGTCATATCTAATGTAGAAAAGTAATAGTACGTTCATCTTTCCTAGTATTATCTCATGAGTAAAGCAATACATGATTACGATCTCTGAATCGGACGAAGAAAATACAGTGACATTGATAGATGCAAAAATTATACTGACTCTGTTAATTTCAGTATACAACTGAGAGTTGTAACTAACTGTCTATAGGAGCATAGGGGAAAGAGAATGATATTGCCTATAGTTATAACAGAGAATGATAGATCTTGACTCTGAAATATAAATTCATTTCAATTGTTGAAACATAAAATTCTTTTCATCTTAATTATGAGATTATAGACTTAGGACTGATTCCTCCTATTCTTTTTCTAGAACATCTCCTATTGAAATATAGCACCTTAAAACATAATTCATTGAACTGATAAAACCGTTAAAGAATCTAAACATGATTAGAATCCCCTCAAATGCAAGAACGACATTCGTTTTGAGCTAGAGAGTTCTTCCCATTTAATCATTAACACAAAAATATTGAATACATATATAACTAAGTAGAGAAGTAAGGATCGTTGCTGTTTTATGCCAATCCTAAGGGAAGGGATGAGACTCAAACAGTCGTAACAATAATATAGAAACAAGCCTTCAGAAATGTTAAACTTTAAATACGAGAATTGAAAAACAATACTTCAAGCATAGTTTGCGATGGAAATAATTTACTATTAAAAACAAAGAAAATATACAATAAATCATTGTGTAATCGAACAACGGATTCGTTTATAACTAAGAAAATAATAGATAGTCTGGGCCTCATACCAATCCAGCCAATATAGATAGGAATTTCTAGTAACACGATGAGGGTTTGGTTGTGCTGAGAGCCAATAAACCCTCCCGTCATAAACTGTAAAAGCCCTTAACTAATCTAACCATAGATCAGTAGCTAAGCATGAAATTCTAGGTCAATGCCGTTGAGGCTTCTTAATAGACCAACCTGGAGGCATAGAAGAGGGGTACGTTGTTAGGCTATCTTCAACATCTACATTCCAAGAGTAATACTGGATAGAGGGTTACCTGCAAGGTCAACCAGAGGATTACAATCCGAATTCATAACCTTCCATAAACATTTAAAGATTGAACATTAACTCTAGCTTACCTAAGGAAAGTTGTTCCAACTAAGAGAGGCTTGGAGATATAATAACCCAACAAAGGAATTAAACCTTATAGAAAAAACCACAAAGAAAATAATCAAAAGTATCAGGGCAAACCTAAAGCTTCATTCACAAAAGACCATTCTCGTACTGACATATTGATTAAGGGAAAATGAGATAACCTTCACAAAGCATACCTGCAACACAATTACCTGTCAACGGATGCCATTCGAGGTAAAGAAAGGAAAGCGAAGAAGTAGCTAAGAAATTAAATCATAACCTTACCTTATCACTCGAAGCTCGCCTGAAGATGGTAGGTTGTGAAGGCTCTAAGCCAGCAGGTCACCCTTGTTGGCCAAATAGATGCACCAGTAAACCATATCATCCATTACTATTCAAAATTGAATTGTAGAGCCTCGATATCCAGTGGACGTTGTAGGAAAAATGAAAAAAATGATAAGTTGAAATACAATGAAAAGTTTAGGGTTAACGAGGAGAATCTAGAGTTGTTAGATCCACCCACAATGGATCTGTCGGTGAATAGGCCCCTCATTCAATTCCCAAAACCTCTGGGAGTAGGCCGAACCATCGACATTAAACTGAACCTCATGTGACAGGCGGAGGAAGTATCACAACTCTCGAGGAGGTGTCAAGTGGGGTAAGGCCAGTGTAGCACATATTCAACGAGACAGATTTAGATTTGAGTTAATAACCTTCCAATCATAGCGATATTCCCAATCACATATTTTTGTGTTATAACTTGAGCATGTAATAATTTAGATTAAATGATAAGGTTATAGAATTCGGTAATAATTGTTTATATATATATATATATATGTATATATATATATATATATATATGTATATATATTATATATGTATATATATATATATATGTATATATATATATATATATATGTATATATATATATATATATGTATATATATATATATATATGTATATAGTAAGAAGTGTTAGAGTTATAAAATAGATAAAACCTTTATATCCATGATTTACACAAATTTCCAGTTATTAGTTTAGGTAATAAATTAAGGAATTTTAGCTTTATGGGAAATGAAATTGACAAAGTGATATATTTAACTTAATTGTTATTATTTTTCTACATGTAAGACTAGCTTAAACATATAGATTAAATGACAAATAAATTTCATAGGCATAAATCTATGATTAAATGGTCAATAAATGCCTTAAGAATAAATCTATAATAAACATCAAAGCACGTAGTTTATAATACATATCAAGTTGTTAAAATTAAGAAAACGTAAAACTAAATAAATTGTAAAATTAATAATATTATTAAAAGAATTAATACAAGTGAAACATATATATAGATATATATATCTATATATATATATATTTGAAAAAATATGGAACAAGAATCTTATCTACCTAAATTTACACTTACTTTACCATAGAGATTCTTAATATAGAGGTTTTTTATAATATCATAGCTTATTGACAAAAAAAACCATAATACATTTCATTGGACACTTGATCATATGACAATTTTTTATAATTAACCAATCTATTTAAAAAAAAAGAAGTAAAAATAACATTATTACTTTGGAGATAAATTTTAAATTTTATTATGTATATTATTAAAAATATTCTAAAATATTGAAAAAATTAAATCAATACTTTCAATGTAAAATTATTAATAATTAAACTAGAATTTTATGAACTCTATTCCAAAACTAATCATAATAATTTAACAATTAAATTACTTTTAACCGAGCCTTAAATATTTTTATAATAAAAGAATCCAAATCATTATAGTATTTAGTGATATATATATATATATATATATATATATATATCTTATATATATATATATAATATATATATAATATATATATATATATATATATATATATATATATATAAGAGAAAAATCGAACTTTTTATTAAACAGAAATAAAAAAGTTATATAGTATATGCAATTAAGCATTCAATTTAGCTGTATGATTGCGAATGATAGAGCCCACAGGATGTAAAGTATAACATCCTGCCAAAAAAGCAAAAAGAGTTGTTCCTAAAATCAGGAAAGCAACGAAGAAAATGACCAAAAAATCCAGCTGGCCTAAGTTTTTCTGCCCTTCTTCTTCTCCACTCTTCGCCAACCATCAGTGTTGGGAGTGGAATCAATAGTCGCAAGTTGGTTTTCCATTGTGTTCATTGGTTGTTCCTTGTTCGACTCTGATCCTTCAGGGCTGTGAGTTTGTTTGTTGCCGCTTACTTCCTGCTGAAGTTCTTGTTCCTGTTCCAAATTATTCTCTTTCTTCCTATTGTCCTGATTTTTTTGTTCATCTTCTTCTCAATTGTGTTCTACTTTCTCTGTTGTGGCTACCTTCCTTACCGGAGTTTCAATATTTTTCCATCCTTTCAGCTTCCTTTGTTGTTGCTTGTTCCTATTGTGGGTAGCGTGTGGGCATGCACTATGTAGATGACCGATTTGTTGATATCCATGGCATCAGAATGCTGTGTTTTCATAGTCCAGAAGTTGTGTCCACTGTGTATTATTGAAATTCAGGATTATACTTTCTAGTAATCCTTGACTGAGGTCTACCTCAACACATATTCTGGTGAAAGTAAATATTTCTTTTAGGTGTCTCTCTACATTAGTCTTTATGTGTTTGCCTAAGGTATTTCCAATAGTGGTTAAAGCCTTTTGATGCCAAAAATGTAAAGGGAGATTATGCAGCCTAACCTAGACTGGCATCTTTGATACTACCATTGTATTGACATCGAAATTTGGAAACCATGGTGTGATGAACAATCCAGCATTTCCCCAGAACCATGGCCCTTGGTTGAGGATTATGTCGATTTCATCTTCCCTGTGAAATATTACTATGAAAAACCCTTGGGATATAACTAGATTTCACATTTTTTTGTCCAAACCGTATGGATCCATTGATGCAGTACGTTAGAGACTCAGATCTGGGCGAAAAGCCATTAAATTGGCAAATTAACGGCATATGTGTGTAGATTTGAGTATATTTCTTTTACCTCTTGTATATCGATAGTGAGAGATGGGATCTCAGGTGTTTGCTCCACAATGTAAGGTCCCAGTGGTTCAGTGGCTACTATGGGGTTTGTCTTCTCTTTTCCCATGATTGCGTCCTTAAAAGACCCTACATTCTTTGAGCTAGATCTAGAACATCCACCCCACAGACGAAGGTTGACGGTGATGGTTGAATCTGATATTATGTTGTAATCCTGAAGGGTATGACTGTCTTGTAAACTATGTCCTATATAAATTAGATTTTGTGCATGGGCTGGTATGTCGAGGCATATATGTATATTAGATCTCAAATCCCGAATCCTACAACCTTGCCGTAACCTTAGGCAGTGGTGCCTACCATTTGTCGTTTTGATGAAGATCTGTGTAATATCCATGATTTTATGATTTGCCTTCATCTATGGCTGATGTCTTTTTGTTGTCCACGATATGCTACTATAGAACCCTAGTTCATCCCTACACCATCAACGTTTTTCCTTCCGAGATATCAGATCTGTTGGATCTTGGCAGATCTGTCTATTGTGAGCCAGATCTGTGGATTTTTATGCCGACCCACAGTGGAAGTGAGCATCTCGGCTCCTTGCAAAAATATCCCTAGGGCTGTATTGGCAAATCCGGAACATAGGCTTGCAGATCCACCACTGACGGCGTCAAATGCCCCGGTTTCCCCTCTCCAATAGATTAAAGAAATGGGTGTTCCTATGCGTCGCTGTAGAGGGCTTGCCTTAGCCCTATCTGCAATGGCTATGGGCCTTTTGACATTTTTTGAACCATGATTTAAATGCTCTCGTCCTTTGAAGGCAAAGAACTTTGTAGGTAAGAGTGCGAGGGGGTTCCTGGCTAGATCATAAGCCACGATCACTGCAGCTAACCAACTTGTGTGTCCGTGGAAGTTGGGCACACCGAGATCTGCTAGCCTTCTGTTGAGGCCTCGAAAATCGTTGCACCAACATTGGGGGAAACCACCCGGTCCGGACCTTAGTGCAGCTCCTTTTCCGTTTGGTGTAGTGGCTCCGACTGGGGATAATGGGACTAGTTTCCCAGCAATAGATGAATGGGATGAATGAACACTTTGCTGATAACGGTAAATGATGAATGAATATCTAAAACTATTGACAGAAATGCAATAAAACTATCCCGGGAATCTATTAGAACATCTAAAGCGTAGCTTTTGATGTTCTATATCCAAACAATACAATTATATAGATGACTGCATTTATCTGGACATAGATATTAAATTATTTCAAATGGCTGCACCTAAATAGTTAAGCACGGCGATCAAAATAATGCTACTAAAACTTTAAACATTCATACTATTAACGCATACATGATGAGTAGTAAGGCATATTATCTACACATCCAATAGTAACATGAGTAAGATTTCCTGTCATTATGCATGCATACAATTAACAGTAGCAAGAATAAATATACAGCGAGATAATATATTCAGAATGAATCTAAACAAAAGATAAAAATACCAGTTGAATAGCAAGTCGCTCTCGATATAAATCGCTACATATGGCTTTCACTTAGATGCATCAATATTATTCAAATCAATCGACAGTAGTGCACAATTGAATTAAGAAACTTTCTTCATTTAAACAAAAGCAGCTGGTCGAGTTTCATAAAAGAATAGAGGCTGAAACACAATAGTGCAAACTTCAGTCTGTTAAGTCTTATACAAAATTTTACGACCCTTTCTAAATGCATGAAAGGGTCTATAAATACTAAACTAATCTAAAATATCTATGAAACAAAAATGCTAATTATTCTGATATCAATTACTTCTTCGTTGCTATTTCTCTGGCAGATTAAGGAGCTGGATGGTGACTCATTCTGTCGGCTGCTTATCTTTAGACCTTAGGTGATGAATGTCGAGCATCGGCTGGATTTCTGGCGGTTTGTTTGTTCGTGAGCTGAGCTGGGCGGCAAATGTGGCATCTTGGATTTCAGGGATCATGTACTGAACAGCATCGGTTAAACATTTAATGGCGGCTCGTTGTTCA
>APFE030903370.1:0-32773 GCA_000404065.3 Pinus taeda | reverse complement strand
CGAATTTGATTCGTAAATCTCTTAAAGCGAGTAGAGGACGTATGGGTGGCCGAGTATGAGTGATTATGCCTTAATTACTAATAAATTGGCCTTCCAATCACCTAACTGGCTTTTCATTGAAAATTGTGCTTTTATCGCATCGCAAGGAAAGAGGGGCACGAATGGCTTTAACAATGGGTTTGGATATCGCTTATCGCCGATTGCGATATCGCATCGGCGAAAACCATATGAGCGTTAAGAATGGTACAAGAGGATTGCCGATTGCCGATTGCGATATCGCATCGGCAGGAGGCACAGCGCATATGTGTTTAAAAAGGAGTGGGGCCGATTGCGATATCGCCGATGGCTTTATCGCATCGGGGAAAGGGTATATGTCATTTGATGCATTGGTTGTTTACCTTTGTGATGTACGATCTTCCGATAACTTTATCGCCAACACTTTATTTGCGCCTTATGTTGTTTCTTTAAATGAAATAAAGCTTTGATATCAAGTTTATTTTCTAAGAGGGACCCATTCCATATTCTAATGTTTTTTTGAAAAAGATATTTGGTGAAATGGGGGGTTGTTTTGCAAGGCACAACACCTTCCCTGGATGCACAAGGGAGGATAGGTGGGAATGCATACGCTTGAATACTCCACCTTCCCCTTCCCCAAATCATCCCCTTCCTCCATTTTCCAGAGATTTGGAAGGGCTCCTCTTTTATCCTAGAAAGTTATGCCCATCCTTGGCTTCAGATCCACACCCTTTACCCCATCAATACTGCGGGGATGGAAAGCCATGGCATTGGCCATGCAACGTGCAGAGAGGACTACGAGTGTAGCGGCGACCATTCTCCTTCTCCTTTGTTTCTCTGTCCTTTATTTTCACACATATACATACATACATACATACATACATACAATATATAATATATATATTTATATACTATATATATGTAAATAAACTTAAAACTTTAACGGAGTTTCTATGGGAAGAATTTTCAAATTTTCTTTCTTAAAATTACATTTCAAAAAAAGGCGATAGTGTGGATATTGAAGGAAAAAAAAACAAAAACAAAACTGATTTTTAATAGCATTTTTAAATTTAAAAAATTAATAAAAAATTAAATTAAAAATTCAATTAATTTATTAAAAAATATTTTGAAAAAAAATATTAATTTCTATATTCAACATTACATACCTTTTTCTTAATAAAAAAATTAATATATATTTATATAAATATAATTCAATAATTGCCAAATTATAACTTTATCAATTTAAAATTATATTATGTGTTTTATAAATTTTAATGGAAGAAAAATAAAAATACTAAAAAAATTTAAAATTATAATAGATATGAGTTCTCTAGTTATAATATACACTATTTTGAGTTCATATATAATATTATGTAAATTTATTCAATATTATAATGAATTAGTAAAATTAAATCTAGCCTGATATCTATTTAAATTAATTAACTAGGTAATTTTTTGAAATTAATTTAATTAAGAAAAAAAAAATTATTTAACTTACCGTAGAGTGTAAAAGTGATCCGGATAATTTTCCATGTAAATTAATACTTTGAATTTACATAATTTATTTGAAACCTAAATATTTTACCGCTTAATATAAACACTATTTTAATCATTAATAATTTAAATTTACACAATCTATTTAAAATCTAAATACTTAACCACTTAATATAAACACTGGACGAAGTTAAACTCTTCAGTAAATTACAGCCAAACATAATCAGTTCAGTTGACCAAGTTACACCACCAAATATGCATTCAGTCCACTATCCATCATCAATTAATTAGTAATTGTTTTTTATGTAAAGGACAATAGGGTGTAAAAGTGATCTGGATAACCTTCCATGTGAATTAATAATTTGAATTTACATAATCCATTTGAAACCTAAATATTTAACCACTTAATATAAACACTTGACCTAGTTAAACCATTAATAATTTAAATTTACATAATCTATTTGAAACCTAAATACTTAACCACTTCACCAAGTTAAACCATTCACTCAATTACAACCCAACATAATCAGTTCAATTGACCAAGTCACACCAACAAATAGCATCCCGTCCACTATCCATCATCACATCGACTCATTTTACCAAAACATAAAAAATAAACTAAGATTCATTTGGTTAATTAGTCATCATATGTTATCTATTCCATTCCTCATACATAAAGGATTAAGTTTGAAGTAATCATTCTTGCAAAGTATGCATGAAACATTGATAGTATAGCAAAGTAACCCCCTTCCTCTTTGTGACCTATTTTACCTTTGAGTGGAGATGTGGGAAAAATTATAAGGAACAAACGATGATTAATGGGGCATAGGCATGACCAAGGGAGGAAAGTTAAACCCCGAGAATAAAATGATCTTCTCAGAAGTTAACTCCAAGAATGTTGATTTAGATCACCCCACATGACCCTGTGAGAATATTATTTACTTTTAAATTTCAATATGGGAAACATATGGATATTTTAAGGAATAATATGAGCCTCAATGCCTTCACCATGACTATGGAGGGGATATAGGCCTTATTTCTTAAAAGTGAAGTGACCTTAACATGGCATTTAACCATAAAGAAAAACCGATTTGCTAGATACATGGCCTATGAGATGCTATATGGGTTCCCTTATAATGTTTTGTAGAAATATGGTTAGATTTTTGTACCATGAACAAGGTTGGGTAGAAACATAATGGGTTCACTTATAATGTTTTGTAGAAATATGGTTAGAATTTTGTACCATGAACAAGGTTGGGCAGAAACATAGGCCTTCTGACCTAAAGAAGCTTGTAGTCATTTAAAACCAAGAGCGTCTCCTCAAGCCTCAATCTAGTGAGAATTCGTTAATGCAGATGTTTGAGAAAGGCATTCATTATAAGTGGTTGTTCTCCTCTTTTTTTCTTGTGATTTTCTTTTTCCTTTAGATCCATTAATTTAGAATTAGCTATAAATTTTTCGCCAGTAATGAATTTTGGATCCATTTCCCTTTCCTTTGATAATAAGATGAGAATCATATTTTGTGGCAAAATATGATCAAATGTGAAAATTAATGAAACATTATTCATTATATGAAATATTGGATGCACTGATAGGAAGTGAAACACCTGGATAGTAAACATTTTTTGATGAATAATGGGGGCTTGGGAAGATGTAGTTGTACCAATTGTAGATGAAACCATGTAGATGTAGTTATAGTAGATGCAATACTATATGGTGTAATATTGGATGCACTAACAAGAGGGGTCTAATGATGGAGTGGTATAGGAAGAATGGATGTGGGGTTGGTCGAAGGGTCTAAATGAAAAAGTTATGGGTATCATTATTGATACACCCCTAACAATTGTAGGGATGAAATGGGAATGCCAATGGTTAGGTGGTCCAAATGGTAAGATTCAGTATGTAATGTGGAATAAATGGGGTTGGGTGTTGATTTAAATAGCTGTATACAAGGGGAAGAAACTCAGAATGATGGAACTTATGTAGACATTTGTAATATGTTTGGTTACTACAAAAGAATAAACTAAGATAGTAAACCTTATAATAAAATTAGATCTAATCTAATATATACTACCTAGGTGTGAGGTTATATATTGATTCTAAATGGATATGGTTGCTCAAATTATTCAGTACACACCTATGGGAATACAACAACATTGAGATTGATTTCTCCCAAACAACTTGAATATTTGGAAAACAACAAATTTTTAAATTCTACTAAGTTATCATTGAAGTAAACACACATACTCTTTTAAATATGTGCTTGTGAGGTGTTTTAATACCAAACATTATATCCATTGCTATGTTGAGATTAGGAGAATTAAGATCTTTACTCCTTGGTGGTGTATCCTCTCTTAGCATATGTACATTCCAAAAAAAAAAAACAAGAAGAAGAAATTAAAAGTTATGTATGTTAAATATTTGTTAATTGTATAATTAAATACATAACAAATGGTTTAGAATCAATTAAAAATCATACTAACGTGATCCATAAATATGTCGTGGATAGGATCCTTCACTTGTCCATGGAAAGTATTCCCACAATGAGAGCATATATACGGTGCTACTTGACTTCATCCAGAAACACTAACCTGGATATCTGGAGTCAATGGTCTATAATTAATATGGCTCAAAGGTCCTACAACTTGAAAACTAAGATATCCCTACATCTAATCCTATTTAGAAGCCAAAAGAAATGAACTATACTATAATAAGTTACGTACATGTGTCTATGGGGAGGGACGGGGGGTGGAGTGGGTGTATTTGGGGTAGGAGGGTTATACATACACATAAGAGTGGGTGTCCACCTTAATGGATTACACCTAATATTTTTCCATCATGGGTAGAGTTAATATCAACCCCTTGAAAGTTACTAATGTCAAAATATTAACATAAATATTGATCATGAACATAGCCCACAATCTTTGAAGAAAATATAATGGAACCCCCTTATTATTATAAAGATGCTTATAAAAAACTATAAACTTATGAATCATCCATTTCTCTTTCTATGGATCAAATGTGCACCAATCCATGCAAATAAGTATCTTCCTTAAATTAGGGGGTTGGTTGGATCTAAGGTCAATAAATAACCCCATAATCATCTATTTAGTGTATTCAAATATTTAATCTACTATTTATTAATGCTAAAAGAGTAGAATTCTCTCATCCTAGGATTCTATTCAATTATATTTATCAACTGACAATGGACATGTTCATTGAAGGTAATAATGCTATCAAGTGATGTCACTAATTAAACTTGTGGTGGTTCCCTTGTGTTCCTAAGATCTTGAATCAATATTTTAATTCATTTAAATATTTTGTAATTTGTGTTTTTTTGTTGATATTTTCCTTTGAGTTCATGTTTTCTAATTGATATATTGTGGTGTTTGGGTTCTAGCCCATTATAATGGCATGTCATCAATCTAAAATAAGGAAATTTATTTTAGATTTTAAATTTTTTATTTGATACCCAAAAAAAAAAATGAATGAAAAACTAACTTACCTCAAAAGTTGAATAACGTCTAAACCTTTTGAAGTTACATGATCTATGAGACTGGGAACCTTCAACAAGTGTTTGCACACATTTTGGCCACTACAAGGAACAAACCTTATGGCAGAGGTTTTTGTGCAAGCCCTTATAAAAATAGCCCAATTTTTTTTGTAGCAAAGGTCAGTAGCGGAGGTGGGTGGGCAGATGTTTGAGCGTATGTTTTTTTACTGTGCATATACAATATACAAACTCATCAATTCTTTACTATTCATACAACCACTAGTGTTGAATAAAACATGGTGCACTGTCACAGATTTATTTTTATAAAATAAAAAAGATGGTGCACTAAATAACAAAATGCACTGGTGCTTGAATAATAAATAGCACCAAAAAAAGGTTAACTTTTAAATTGTCAGTGTTATATACACCTGCAACACCACTTCCCTTCTTGTAGTAAAATGCTCCAATGCATACTTAGAAGGAGAAATTATATAGTTTTTAGTTTTCAAAAAGATGCAATGCTATATTCCAATGAAGCACCGGTGTGGTTCACGTATCAAAATGGCTTGGTTTGTCTTCTAAAGAGAAATGTTAGGTGATTTTTATTGTTTGAAAAAACATGTGGTTCTATAATCCAACAAAGCACCGGTGCGATACATATATTAGAACGCCTCTTGACATATTAACAAATCATTGCTATAGGTTTTTTAATTTAAAAAGAAAGTCATGTTCTTGGATATTTTACACACTGATGCGGTTATAAAAAGACACTGAAGTAGGGTTACATAAATAAATAAATCAAAAAATCTGCTGTAAATTTCATTTTTTTCATTTGCAGTGTTGGAGAGCTCTTAAGCACCGGTGCCACTCTTGCCTCATGCAAGTTCCCTAATGTCGTTGCTTCTCTTGCTCACCATCCTTTCATACTATGCTTAGTGTGTGGCTATCCAATTTTCTCAAAGGACGGTGAAATTTGTTTTCTCAATTATGTGTCAACAATGTCTCCCTAACAAGAAATGTCTAGGTAATGTTTATGTTTCTCCCTAATTTAGTATTTTAGCATATTAGAATTGCAAATTAGCTAAAAAAATACATTATTTTTTAAAAATAAAATTGCGCAGTGTGCTCGACAGTTTCAGCTCGCACTGATAGCAATGCACCCTATAAATTTACAAGGTGCAGCACAATTCGTTGCTTGAACCTAACATACCACTATTGTTGTGGTGCATTTCATAAATGAAAATACACTGTGAAAATATATAAATAGTGTGTCGGTGCATACATTTTTTGGTTACACCTAGTGCATTTATATTTACCAAATGCAAGACAAAAATAATATTAGAAATTATAGCTCGTTGTGTTCGAGAACCTGAATGTTTTGTACTGATTCAAAAAGGTTATACATGTGCACGGATTCATAAGTTTGAGAGGCACTGTGATGAAAATTTAAATATGTGAACCAATAGTAGTGTTTCATACATATGTGTGCATTTTATCCGATGCAGTTGTGTTTGACAATGAACCGTAGGCGGTGCATTACTACTTTTTGGGTACACTAGAGAGTTTTTATTAATTGATGTTATGTAACTTCTATATTTATAAATAATTTTTTCATTTTAATAAAAAAAATTGTGTTTTATATATGAAGCTGAAGTATTTTATATGTAAATCATGTAGCAAAGACGCCAGCAAAGGGAGTAGCAACAAGAGCAGGAGAAAATAACGGACTAATAAAATATGGTCCAACCATGGGAGGCCTGACAGAGGGAGATGGATTTTTACCCTCACCCTATTAGTGCAACAACCCAAGCCTTATTGAGGAATGTAGGCATCCTCAAGTAGTATGAGGAGGTTACATTGTTAAAGGCACACTCTATCTTGTTGGTGCATTTGATCCGTTGGTGGAGTGTCCAACAGCAGGGTTTCCATGTCAGTCCTGAGGCCCTCTAAGGATGACATATATTTTATCACAGGCCTATCCAGGAGAGGAGAGGATTTCCCCAATTCCCTGATGTCCCCCATGGAGTTGTAGCATGGAGTCAACTTGCCTACTCTCAGAGATATGTTGGGCCTCATGTAGTCCATCTAGTATATTTTCAGGTGCGTGGTAGATAACTACAGATTTCTTCATATAATACACATAAAATTAGGTGCCTCTCACTATTAGTAACTACCATTGCACACTTTACTAGTGATGGGCAACACATTAGTTTCCCTCTTTTGTATTATGTTGATTATTTGGTTTAGGTGCCATGATGTATCAGATGGTTTACCATTTTTTTGAGGTAGTTTTGTATGTATTTAGATAGATTTTGTTCGATGATATATGTGAGGACAATATTCCCTTCTACTTCAAAGATTTTTTCTTTATTTTTTGAGAGGTTTCTAGAGATGAGTGCTACATTTGACCGTCACCCTCCTAGGTTGATAACTAAGGTCCAGATTCATAGGTGGGGCCAGACGTTTCCCAAGAGGGACCTGCCAAAGTATCCAATTAGGATTTCTGCCTAGGCACTAGTGTTAGTGGCCAGTGAGTTTGACCATCCGTTTATCTTGTTGTTGTTTCCATAGGTGGGTATTGATTGGAGACATCATCCCAAAATCCTCTTCACACCGGTTGAGCCTCAAGATGATAGAGGTAATATTATTATTTTCTTTAAATTAATCTAGTTTCATTTTATTGTTTTAATTAATTAGAATATAATTTATTTTAGCACATTTTTTTAAGCCATTTTGTTAAATTGTTCGATTATTGTTGTGTACTATATATTTGATAGAAAGCAACACATTTCTTGGGGACATGCCTCCTCCCCCACCAGAGGGAGAAGATGAGGAGATGGGCAATGCCCAAGAAAGTGAGGCACGTCCTCAGGGGACCATAGGCATCCGAGCCAATAGGGCTGCTCTGAAATCCTAGATGGACTATTGTGATATATTTCCCATAGTTTTGGTTGAGGAGGGAGTCTTCCCTGCGAGGCTCAGGACATTAGTGAAGATCTTAGGTTCATGAATCTCTACAGGGATTGTTTGTGTGAGATGATGACTCTTATGTGGCATATCACCATAGTTAGTAGGCTACTAGCAGTGATGATGGATGAAGAGAATGCAACACCAAATATGTAAGATGAGCCTTCATGAAGTGGTACTTCGTTGGATCATGACAATGAGGATGTTGGTGATGATTCTTCTGGTAGTACTACAACATTGTATTATGGTTAGGGTGTCAGTGATCCTTCTGGTAGTACACCTCCTCCTTAATTTCCTTATGATTAGATACCAGAGCTAGAGGATGTGCCTTATGTTTCTCACGACAAAGCAGACCAACCACCTCCTCCTCCACCTTAGAGTTCGATAGACGTTGAGGCAGTAGTTGACCATCCATATTTTTTTGCTCCAGACCAACCACCTCCTCCTCCACCTCAGAGTTCAATAGACATTGAGGCAGTAGTTGACCATCCATCGTATTCTTTTGTAGACCAAGTTGTCACTACTAAATCTGTTGTATCAACTATTTGATTACAGTTATTCGACTTGATTGTGTAGGTAGTAGTTTTTGACATGTAACGTAGGGGGATCACATATTGAATTAGAACCAAACCTTATCGGCCCTATCTGGTTTTTAAAAAATGGTGTATGTTTCATGGTATGCTAATGTAATATAACACACAAGTGCACCCTGTGTAATACAATGCACTGATATATTATAACATTGTTAGTTCTGACCAATATGTTCATCGGTGCTCCTGGTGTAATATAATGCACTAGCACACCTCTGCCAAGTAGCATGGTTAATTCATTACGATGTGTTTATCATTACAAATTGCACCATCATAATTTAAAATTACTTTCCAAAATTAATTCATTGACGATGATTAATAGTTAAACACCCAATGCGTTTAATGGCCTAAATGCACCGGTGTGTTTATCAAATAAACACACCAATTTTTTAGTTGAAATTATTGATTTATGTATAAAATATATTTAATAGTTTATGTATTGAATGGTACAGGTTGTATATTGATAAAAAAAAAAATCCCTGAGAAGGTTCCAAGTAGCAAAAATATTGATCGACACAATGATAACACATAAAAAAGAAAACATAGAAGATAAGTTTTTTTATAAATTCTTTACAAAATTATATGTTTGAAGTATATGGAAGTTTAACTAATATGTATTGGTTAGTGTGTGTCATGCAGAGCCACAAAATGAAGAAGGCCGAGAAGATTATTTCTAATCTAAGTGTAGAAGAGCATAAACGCTCGATAGAAAAATTGCGGAAGGATGAATTATGTGAATGAAAAAATACTATTCAATATGAGTTTTTTATTTTATTTTTAATTTTCATTAATAATATACTTAAGAATATTAAATAACATGTTTCAAATAATCTCTTAATTCACATATCTTTAATTCTGTACAGGGAGAAACAACAAAAGAAAAGACCAATGTCATTCTAAGAAAAGAAAAAATATAGAACATTTCAATGACAATGAATTCATCCTTAGCTCAGTTGGAGTAGTGCTAGAGGCTAATGAAAAGGAGGGGAGAATATCTACAAAATATGAGGGATCTATTGGAATGAATGTATAGACATACTTTCCACTTACAATACAAAAATCAATCCATTGATTCCAAGAACCAAATTATATTTAAACTACATGAAGTGCTTTGAGAGAAATGGTCAATGAGACATGTTAGACTTGCAATAGAAAAAATACACAACAACAAAAAAGAATCATTCAAAAGGTAATATTCCTAATTAAAATTATTTTTGTAGAATTATATGTATATATTACTACAAACCATTCATCTATTAATATCAGTTTTGTTATACTTATTTTTCATATATCAGTATAAAAATAGTTTATTAATTTTTCCAGGAAGATTATGAAATTCGCAAATGATCAATGAGCTGCTATGCAAAACATGCTAGTGTGAATGTCCAAAAAAGTGTACTGGAAAATGGTTAAAGAAATGGACATAATTACATCATAGGAGGAGTCATCTCAATAACAAAGTGCTTCAAATGTATGTAATCATGATTGACTTTGTACATATAAAAAAATAACTTAGCATTAAATATCATTTTTCAAGTATTTTCTTGTAGAAAATAAAACAAAATGGAAATCATTGAGCACATTAAACAGGACGACAAGGAAGAAAAGAGTTGACATCAAAGTTGTGAGTAATTTTTAATATTTCCTTATAACAAGTCAAGGTTTCATTCTTGTCTATTTTGAGTTGTTTTCAACAACCATCCTTAAATATCGTCAAATAGGTGCTAACATACAAAGAAGAGTCATGAGAAGAATTGATTGACATTAGGTTAAATATGGGTTGTGATTATATGTTGGCATACAAAAAATTAATTTTGGAATTCGTAGGTATCTTTATTGTTTTACTTCTCTGATTTTATAATTAAAAGAAAAAAATTTCTTTATATTAAATCTATGATTTATTATGGGGTTTAAAACTTGTAGGAAACAAATTATGGAACTACACGAGAAGAAGACTGGTTGCAACAAGGCATGAGACTTGGTTTTGAAACCATGTGTACAATTTATGAGTGACTTCATGTTATGGTACATTTATATTCAGTTTACATTGATGTATATTATTTATTTCAATTTTCATTATTCTTACCAATGTAGATACATTCATTACACTTTATTTTTATGTTTGAATATGAAACAAGATCAAGAAGATGAAAACAATTGATGCAATCAACAAAATATTCGTCCAAATAGCCCAAGCCATGAAAGTATCTCAAGCACTGACAACAGTTCTAGCGAAGAATGATGATTTTTTTGAATATCAATGCAACATGTATTTTTTAAAATAATTGTCTGTGAAAATAAGACATTTTGTTTAATGTAATGGACATAGTGTCTCAATTGAAAGACAAGGGGTTACCAACAACAATCTCATTTTGTATGAAAAAGAGCCTCTTATTGAAATATAATAAAATACATTTTAATTTATTATATTATGTTATCTTATGTCACTATGAAATGTTACACCACTAATTAAATATATGGATGATTAAATATTATAATAAAGAGATGTGAAATACGATAATATAAAAAATTAATCCAAAGATCATAAACAAATATTATAAGATATATGTTTATTTTTTGATGAATAATATATTTTAAAAATTACAATAATTGCATTGTCACAGGTCATTGTTTCCAAAAAAGAGTAAGTCACATACAAAAAAATGAGTGGGTCCATAACATAAACAAGTACCAGTTCATTATGTTATATAAAAGCATAGTGATGACATCTTTTTGCATGACCAGTGCCTTTTCAGAAAATCACAACACCTGGCCATTTAGTTCTTTAAGCACCAATATTGTTTGTAAGTAATGTTCATATGAATTTCAATTCTTAACACACGAGTTCTTTCATAGAACTAATGCCCTAGTCTTACAAAATATTATTTCCAGCTCTGGTGCATTATTTAAGTTAATAACACCAGTCCTTTAATAATTTTAGTGCATCGATATGTTTGTACAAACAATATGCATTAGTGTTGTGAGTTTAAATAAAAGCATCGAGTCTGAAATAGTTTTTTACATGCCCCAATGCAATTCCTTAAAAGAATGCACCGTGGCTTTTTTTATGTATACAAATTGGGGCAGTATACATTGCAGCCACTAGTGTTCTTTTCGTTCAACAACTCGGTACTTTTAAGTATGTATGTTGCCTTGATATGTTTTATATATTTAGTGCATCAGCTCTACTTTTTCCATTAAGCGCATCATAAAAAAAACATTTGCTAAAACCTTCGACCACCCAATTTTTTTCAATTGTGATGAAGTTTCATTATAATCTCTGCCAAAATGTCCACTATCACAAATCAATGTTTTAGTGAATGTTTTTTTGAATTTTTTTGCCAATTTTATAACACTAAAAATCTTTGTTGTAACACGTGCTAGAAAGTATTTTCCTTGTAGTGGGTTGTGTTGGAAAATGGGAAATTGCCATAGTTTGATTAGGGAAATAATAAAAACTCCACAACCCCTTTTTAATGCATAGAGGAATGTGCACATGTTATTTGTTTAAAAATGCATGTGATTTATTTTTTAAATAGCATGTGTGTTCTTATGCCACCTCAAAACCCAAAGTGGAGGTTTGATAAATGATGAATTTGAAAAAACGTAATGTGGTTGCGTTTTTGAGAATCTGCACACATTCTTAAAAGTTTATGCTCAATATCTTATTGCATCAAAATTGGGTAGTGTCTTTGTTTGAGTGCCTAATTGCTTCACAAAAGATATCAAAAGATCAGCATTGTTTCTTTAACAACTTGCAATTTTGTTACAATAGTGTAGCTTTTTCCACCATAGCTCACATCTCTTTTGAAATTTTTTATGGATACCAATAGGTAACTCCCCCTGTTTTTCTCTATGTCACCTTGACCTACTTCTTATAATGTTTCCAACATCCAACAATAAGTTGTCTCTTCTAGGCACTAAATTGCCTAGGTTTATCTACATGTTATGAATTGGTCCAACAAAATAAATAACATGTGAAGGAACTTAGAAATCACCATCACCATGCATATCCACTCCAAATGACTTATCATGTGTGATTTTACATTAAAAATATAAATATGGAGACTAGCATCAAAAGCTCCATCCACTCTCTTACAACCTCTTTACACTTTTATGAACTCTGGGAGAAAATGTTTACAAATTTGAGTTTCCTCCACAACTTGGTATTCATATCTTCATCAATGTATGATAACTAAAGCTTTATAAACCCTCAAGCCCATTATCTTCAATGTTGTATACAATGAGCCTTAGTCCTAGTACATTATGTCTTAGACATCCACACACATATCATTCAAAGTATCATCATCACCATCTACCTTGTTGGTAGCAGGAATGATAAACTTATCACTTGAGCTAAATGGTTTCTAAGAGATATATTTGTTACTTTCTTTTCACATTGTCCTTCAAATAAGTACCAATTGATAAAGAATTAAGAAAATAAGAAATGGAAGATATTATTTAGTAATATCATATTACTTAGAAGATATTACTTTGATTGTTATTTGTTACTTATAAAAGAGCACTTGTTGTTTTTCAATTTATTTATTTAAATATCAACACAACCATATTATTATTATTATTATTATTATTATTATTATTATTATTATTTAACAATACTTTTTACTTAGTGGAATCAGTAATTTTGTATATACTACTGTCATTATTTCACTAAGTAGAACAATGCCACAAGCCCTAACTTACAACGTGCCTTTGAAGACTTGAACCCAACCTATGACATGCCACTCGAGTTAAGTTCCTTCGACAACACAACCATATAAATTGAATGACCAGTAAATATTAAAAAACAACATCTATCAATATTCTTAATTAGAGATTCTTAACTCGCAAATAAGATTTTTTATCATAGCATGGACCAATACCATGACTTACTAATGTCACAAGCCTCAAAGCCATAACTCAAGTTCATATGACAACTTTTTTGTTAGTCAACTTAATTAAATGGGTATGAGAGGGGAATAACTATCTTTAACAATCTTGATTTTTGCTCGATTACTACTGATAAAAATATTTTGTCAAAATTAAATATTAACAATTTAGCTAATAATTATTGATAATTAAATTAATATTATAAAAACCTTATTTCAAAATAAATACACTCATCTAAATAACTATTATTATTACAAAATAAAAAGATGGAAACATGTGACTTAAGCATTGTAGAGCCCTCAAATCATTTAAAAAAGGAAATTATGAAGTGAAATCAAATGATTACAATTATACCATATCTACTACTTGTCACTTAGATATACCTCTAACCTGTGATTAAGTAGATAGACACGTGTTTATTATGGATGGACGTCTTTACTGTGAAATAGGTTGCCATGAACATTTACCAACCATTAAATATTAAAAATATTAATACCACCCATCTCATCAAAATAATCCCCACCCTTGCTTTATACACATTATTCACCCTTGCTTTATACACATTATTTTGAATACTCTTGTGCATATTCCTTATTTCTTTTTGATCCCACCCTTGCTTCATACACATTATCTTGTATACTCTTGTGCATATTCCTTATTTTAAATATATAGAGTATAAGATTGATGAATATGTTTGTTGTTTCACTAACCACGTTGTTTCTGCTAACCTATAAACTATGGGTTAAATCTTTTCTAAAGATTCCTAGGGTGTGCTTTCGATAGTTCCAATCCTTCCATGAGATCTCTGCACGGAATGGGCTGTGGATCCATGAATGCTTCCAGAAGTTCGAAAATTGTGTGAGTTTTGTTAGAAAATACAATACAAATACAAATCTATAATATGGACGGACGGAGTACTCATTCTTCTACCAAGCTCCTTGAAACCTTTTAACTCTTCGAATTTCCGATCCATTCTATTCTTGGGGCGAATGGCGATTCTTCTCGTCCTGAGGAGAGCAGGAGCCTTGCCACATATGCCACGCTGAGCCGTCGTAGTAGTTGTATATAAGTCGCGTGCGGGGCAGTCACTGAGATCGTAAAAAGTTTGACGTTCTCGCACCTTCCCCATGATGCAAGCGAGGGGACATGAAACATGTTTTATGTGGATATTATGTGGTCTTTGTAAGTTTGGTTTTGTCTTTGCTTTATGGGTCAGTTGAAATATTATTGTTGATCGAGCCGATAGCAAGTGTGAAAAACCAAACAACATTTTCCCAGCATTTTAAAGTGCATGCACATGGACTTAAATATACAATAATGATGTATCTTTCTGTCTGTAATATATTAAATGCAAAAGCTTGGTGCACGCTGCATTTGACAACCAGTTTTGATATAGATGGAGATGGCCGAGATCGTATAACCTCCACTTGTCGCTTTAGATTAAGTCATAGGAATGGCAGTCTAGTAGCACGACGTGGTCACATGGCCATCATGTATAGCAGTCTTAAAATTCTTTGGTAGGCCAGTCGATCCCAATTAGAAGCTAAGCTTCCAACCTAACATACTCCATCAATGGATCAAAATGATGTCAGCCAAATTTTTTTCACATTTGATCAGAGTGCAGTTTGAGATATTTTCTAATCTCAATGTAAAGGCTATTCAGAAGACAAGGTCACAATGTGTCTTGTAATCCAAGCAATTCTAAACAATTTAGACCCCGAATCAATTGCAATGTAGACACGGTACCAATTGCAAGGATAGTAGGCTCGAGAGAGATTATATGACTATTTAACTGTTAATCTGTACAAAATGTAATTACCCAATCAATACATCACTTCAATACAATAAGCAACATACATATAAATAAGCAATACCATGGCAAATCTAATATACATATGCCAAACATCGAGCCTCCAGCATACACACTGAACGCAACTCCATCAGCAACATACATATTCTAATCATCCATGTCTCAACGATAGCAACCACACACAATACATATAATAGAACTATAGCCATATAATTTCTTCAATGATAAAGCATGATCTACTTAGGTATGATCCCCTCCATACACAATGCTAGCAATACAAAGGTGATGTAGAAAACATGCTAACATCCAATTCCCAAGTGTAGCAGTAATCTTTGAGTCAAAATCCTTCATAGGCCTCCATAAAAAACTAGCTAATGTATACACATAAAACTCTACAATAAAACTAATTTCCTTCAGCAATCTACTAGAACTATGTCTCTCCTCTCACATGGCTCTTAATGTTCTCAATGCTCTACAATGACTTACTCTCACAAAGGAACCAACCTCTTCAACATGAAGCTTCCTCCTATAGATAAAATAATTGAAGTGATCAAGCAATAATCACATAGAGATATGGAGAGCCAAACAAAATTGTTCCTACATCTGCATTTTTCACCTTGACTTGATCCTCCATCATCTTCGTTTTCAATGAGAGATTTATCTTTGACCTAATCATCTTCTAGAATGAATACCAATTCGATTTGACTTTATACCATGAAAAGCCTTGGGCAAATACTCTAGGAAATTCTCATTTTATTTTATGTGCTTGCTTGATGGGATAGAATTGCCTCCCATACATGATCATCAAGGGGATAGTGTGGACTCCTAGCGAGGTTGTTGATATTTTCACTCTAGGCTAGTTATCATCCTAGGGAGCTTGTTGTAAGTCACTTGTAAGTTAGGGAAAATCACCTCCTCTCTGCTATAACTTTTCTTCAACACATGTAGAACCTTTACAAACATCAAGCACACCTGCAAGCTTGTTGACGTCTATGCCAACACAATATAATTCATCGTTGACTCCTTAGGTAAACATCTTAGGGTGACAACAATGCCAACACCATATGACCAAAATGCTCCCCTTTTGGCATTGATGTTAACCTAAAACTACAACACCATGCTCATCTCCATCAATGCCACCATAATTGACTCCATGGATAGCTCCATAAGTAGACATCCTATGTTGAAATCAATGTTAATACCATGTGGCCAACATGCTTCCCCTTTGGCATTGGTGTCAACCTACAATCATAACACAGAGCTAATGTCCATAAAATCCTTAAACTGGTTGATCTCATTCTCTTCTTATGGTTGTGCCACTCTCCCCCTTTGACATCAATGGAAAGGGGTGGACAAGTTTGGCTAAAACACTATCTAAACATTATTGATACCAAGTGATATGTTGATTAAATCTGGTCAACTACAAGCACTTGTAAATAATTAAGGAAATTGTCACCTTCTTCAATCCACATGCTTATATGCCAACAACATGTCTTCTCCAAGTTGAAAATGCTCCCCTTGAACATGCAATGGAGTTGCAACCATCTTCTCCACATTGCTGTACATGTTATTAGTAGCTACCAATGTCTCCTTGTCACATACAAGAGGCTACTCCTCATGGACCAAGGACTCAACACATACATGACCAAATAATTTAACAATGAGTACAGGGCTTCATAAGCCCAATCCATAGCTACATCAATGAAATACAATGATTACTACAATGACATCAAAGAGCCCATATATGGTAGAAATATGATTCTCTCCCATGCATAACTATCACCATGGCTCAACCACTAGATCGAATGATAAACATGATAGCACATGGACACAACAATGATATCCAAGCACACATATCCCACAACTCATATATGGCTAAAGCCACTCACATGATTCACTACTCTTCATGCCAACCATGACTCATGACTCTAGGACCACTTGACCAATAACCCAATGATAAAACAATAATGTTACAAGGCTTTCCCATGACAGTACGTGGCTGTAATAAATGTATATCAAGACTTGTGACTCTCTTCTTTTATGCATGACTACAACAATAATATGCAATTCAAGTACATGGTTGAACCAATGATGCTCCTCTAGGCATGACTGGCACAAAATATTTCAACGAATTTTCCAATGATAAACAAATATATATGTCATTGAAAAAGTACTCATTTCACTCAAGGAAACATATGTGATGATACTAAAATCAACTGAGTCAAGGAAATGAAAGAAATAACATGTAATCCATTAGATATGCATAACTGTCCCTTAGCTCATTATACCTCCAATGAGTAGGTTGATCTAGTGGACCTAAATGTGCATGAGACTCTCGATCCAACATGTTGTTGTAACTCGTACTTGAATCTTCACCATGTTGTCATACTGCTACCATATTCTCCCACATGAGGCCATGCATGCCTCTCATATTTGTTTTGGAGTCTTGTGATGATATGCATAGATCAATGGACTATAGTGGGGCTAGTTCCTCTACTCAGAATATGAAGAGGAAGAGTCGATTGTTGATCTATTTCTTTTGGATACTCTTCCCTTCAACATGTAAACATTGTTTGGGGTCCTCATTCCTCTTGCAACTACTCTCTTTGAACATTATTTTTTGATGCAACATGTTGGGCCGATAATATGTCATTATTATTATCACTTTTGAACACTTATTTCATCCATTTGTACTCTTCTTTATCATGTCATTTGTCATGATTTATCATATAATTCCATTTATAATTATTTATGATCTTATGGATAAATATTATTTATTCTCCTTTATTTTTAATATATTGATGATTACGCATGATTTTATCAATGATGGTTTATTAATAAATTGGTTGTAACATCACTCACCATTTTAGCCTCCAAAGATATTTTCAAGATCGAAGATTTGATCATTAAATGTGCCAACCCAGAAATTCGTTGGAATAAGAAGTGACAATTTTGTATTGAACGGATCGGGCAAATCGAGAAGAATCTGGAAATTATGAAACATGGGTTTTGTTCAAAATCGACCAAATCAGATTAGAATGAGCAGTTTTCCAAAATTTGGCCCATACTAAGAGAAACAGAAGGTTCTCTGAAGACATTTTTCTCTGATTCGTTGTGTGGCCATTTTCCGAATTATCCTAGTTGCAATGCCAAATTCTATATGTTCTTGTTGAATGATTGATTGAGAGATATTCTAGATATGATCTTGCTTATCAATTTTTTGAAAACAATCCAATTTTGTAATGAGAATCATTTTGTAATCATCACGGCTGTAACTTCTCTTTTCTCTCTATATATTTAAATCAAAACAGAGATCAGAGAAGGGGATTCAGAATGAGGGATTCATGATTCATAGGATAGGAGGAAAGGGGGATTGTTGCATTACCATTGTAATTCTCAAGGCTTTTGCTGTTGTAATTATTTCACAGTTTGATGATTAATAAGTAAAAGGGTTGTTGTTCATTTGCCTTATCTGAAGTAGCCCAGCAACATTCTCTAGCGGTTAAGGCCCCAGCATCTGGTGGATTAAGCTGCTTCTCTGTATTATATCTTTACAGTTCCAGTTGTGTGATGGTTTGATTTAATTCTTATTTCTTTGAATCGCGTTGCTTTATAGTTTCATGTTTTTACATCGTGTTGTTCTAATAATTTATGGAATTGTTTTATTGCATAAGTTGTGATTAAATCGCGTGGTCATTCCTTTCCATCATAATAGAGATTATTATCCTTTGCAACTTATATTGTTATGCTGCACATTTCAAATATAAAGCTTTGTTGTTCATTTCATACTTTGATGTTCACTACATATTGTGCTTCATTTCTATTGAAATAGCTTTGTTTATTCCTACTAAATAAGCTTTGTTGTTCATTTCTTTCCTGCAAGTATTTGGTTTTGCTTTTAAGTATTATTGCAGTGAGCATGTTTATTCCATTTCTGTTAGCAACATTATTGATTTATCATTTCAAATTATTTTTTTTAGTGTGGAGTGGAAGATCAAAAACTGTAAAGGACATGGACTATCACTGTCTAAGTTCTCAGATTGAGGATCTTGTTTCATTTCATTTACATCAGTTGACAGAGGAAAGAGTTATTGCTACTGCATCCTTGACTGATGATTGTTTGAGTGAATGATTTAGTTTAGAACATTTTAGTTTTTTGCTATTCCAATTAGGTTTTGTTTCCAGCATCCATTTACTTTTGCATTTTAATGCACCATACTGCAAAACATTACTCTTGAGCAAGTCACCACCTCAGACTGAGTACACTCTTGAAATAAAAAATCATCCCTGGGTTGACAATTAATGTGAATATAATTAGGAGTTAAAAAGACACCTTTTATCGCTCAACACAACGTTATTTGGATTTGAAGATCACTTCTTTACCTCCATCAACCATCTAACTAATGCTCAAGATATTGTGCTTCAACCCCTTAGCTCATAACACATCAATTACATTGAACTTCTCATCACCAAGGCTAACCTTTCCTTTGCCCAACACCTTAGTATGTGTATTTCCTCCAAGAATGACATGGCTATCTTTAGTCTTCCTACAGAGAGAAAACCACTCTTGTTCCTTGACATATGATGGGAATATCCACTATCTATATACCATCAATAATCAAGATTAAACCTACATAAAGCAATCCAAAAATTTCCTATTTACTCCTCCTTAATTGGTTATTTATCCTTCCTTTTCACCCATATTATAGTAGGTTGATTCTTTTCCTCAGTACTCTCCTCCATCTTTATTCTAGATTTACTCTTAATCTATTACTCCTTTTGAATGGATGGCCTAAAAAAGCTTGGAATTTTTCAATATTTGGCCTTTTTCCCAACTTTGTGGCACACATAATATCTTAAATGACCAACATATGAGCCTAAAGGATCTGATCTTCTTTTTCTCTTGTCGTATATCTACCTTGGATTACTTTTTCCTCAACTCGATGTACTAGATATGCAATCAATTTCCTTATGGCCTAATGGGTTTCATGAGTAACAATAACCATTAAAAGAATAAGTATACCTAATGGTTGGACCTCTTCTTGGCTACCCAAAATACTACATAGATGAGTACATTCTACTCCCACAGGTAGTTTCCATATGTCCAAGATTATGACAAATGAAGCACTCCATCTCATCCATCAAGGGGACAAAGGAATTTTGAATCCTCCTCTGAACACTGGCACTATCTAGTTGTGAATAATCTTTTGGATGTAAATTCTCCTCTTAATTCTCTTCTTCATTGTTGTTGGATGTGTTGATTTATTTCTCCTTTGTTGCTTTTGCTAGTACCATTTTTAGTTGTAGGATTCTTAGGTACTTCATTGTTTTTCTTGCTTGCATGCGAACTAGACTCTCCCTTTTGAAAACCAATACCATATCTATAATGGAGATCTTCATTATTTTAGCATATTGTCAAAAGCTACAATGCTCTTCTCCAATTTCAACTACTTGTCTTTCTCTCCTAGTTTCTTCCTCAATGTGATAACTTTAGCTTCAAGATTTTTAACTCGAATCTCTTTTCATTTCAGTTGGATGAGCATAAAATCCTTAATCCTTATAGCTTCTTGAAGTTGGATCTTTAGGCTAATAACCTCTTCTCTCATCTCATTTTCATTCTCGTCAAACATTTGCAAAAGTCTATTTTGATCTTTACATGCAATTGTTAGTGTACTAACCTCAACAAATAATTTATGTATTACATTGATAATTGAATCATATTCAGCTTGAAGAAGCATCAGTTTATCACATTCATCAACATGACTATCTAAATCAACTCACATGATTTGCTACTCTTCATGCCAACCATGACTAATGACCCTAGGACAATAATAAAAACACCTAAGGGGTTGCTTACCTTTGGATTCATTATTGGTAGTTTGATTGTCCTTTTGTTGCTATGTTACTATAACATTATTTGGTTTTTTAGAGGAATTCCATCTTGAATGAATTTTTAGTTGAGATCTATGTTGTTGGGCTACTACTTTATTTGATTCACCTTCACAAATAAAAGTAGTCTTACCAAGAGGCAAATTATGTCTACTTCGAATCTCATCCAAAGCATGAAAACCCTTTTCGTTCTTATGATATTGAGATAGTTGGTATTTTAATACAATATTCTTGGCTTCCAAATTCAGAATTGTGGCTTTAAGCTTCTTAATTTCCTCAAAATAAGACATGAGATTCCTTCTAAAATATATATTTTCATCTAGATCTTCTAATTCATTATCAAAGATACTAGATTCACAACTAGTATTTATTTCACTTACAACTTTTTCAATATCTTGTTCCCTTGTTTAGTCTAGTGATTCTTCTATAGACACATGAGGTGTTCTTTCTTTTAAAAAATCTATGTGAGATGTTGCTTCACCCTCAGTATTAGAGGTGTAGCCATTATCATTTAGGTATTTTAATGCTATCAAATTAGTTCCTTCTTCACTACTACTAGATGAACAACTTTCTATTTTATAAAAAAAAAATCTTGTGAGCTAATCCACTTACTTGTAGATTGCATCTCCTTTGAATATTTTGAGTGTCGGTCAACTACCTAGCCATTTGATACTTGAGAATTATATTATTTTACTGACTCGTGATCTTTAATATTCTTTGAACAATCGTATGATCCATTACTCAAAGAAGTTCTCTCGATAACACATGCATCTTGATTGTCTTCAACATAGATTTTTTCCAACTTATCCCATATATCCTTGGTAGTCTCATAACTAATTACTTTCAAGATCTGACGTAGAAAATCCTTTCAATATTTCCTCCTTATCTTGTGCATTAAACTCATCATATTTAACTCCATTCTCCATAGATATCCATATTTCAAAATCAAGTGATTGTAGGTAGATTTCCATTCTTACCTTCCGATTTGTAAAACTTGTCCCATTCAGATATATAACTCCATCTTGGGTTATCCAATCTTGGTTTTCCATGATCCTTGATATTTATTCTAGTTGTTAAAATGATCCAGACTAATGTGGCTTTCATAAAAATTGTTAGAAACTAGGACACTACTGAGAGAGGGGGTGAATCAATAGTCTGACCAAATTATACAATTATTGCCAAATTAAACTTTTCAATCTACTTAGTAATCATTCATGTATGAAGCATCATAAATCAATGTGTAAAACATATACATATGCACCATATAGGGACAAAAATATTCTTCTTTATTATGTTTGCAAAGACAAACTACATCATGCTATTACATCAATTCTTGCAAGCTTCTACTTGCAGGTTTCTTTGGATGCCACCAAAAGGAGGCTACCACTTGATTTATCAACTCGTACTAAAAGGAGCTACTACCCCCGATTTATCAGCTACCATTCAAAGGAGCTCCAACCTTTTATTTATCAGCGTCTACTAAAAGGAGATCCCACCCCTAATTATTTATCAACCACTACTGGAAGGAGCTACAACCCTTGCAATGGAAGCTATAACTTGTTGATTTTTTGTTGATATAAGAAACTGAGTAAAACTTCTTATTCCTTCAATTATAGAATTTTAATAAGTTCATTTCTTCCCTTGATTTCTTCAGCTAACAATGGTATGGTATTTTTCTCTTATTGTTTAACTCGTGTTAATTCATGAACAACTTAGTTTTAAGTCTTGCATGATGATTTGACCTTAATCTCTGCACTTAACTATTATTTAAACTTCATTCGAGAACATTACATTGTTTAGTAGGGACTTTAATTGCAGTTCTAAATTTAGTTGGATGCTAAATATGATGAAAATGGCAAATATTTTTTCAATTACAACTTTCTCCCAAAAATTAACTAATCCACCATTTATCTTTGGCTAAACCCACTGCTAGAATTAGAAAAGTTACCAAGTATGGAACAATATACCAAAATCTTCACCAATAGATTACCAATTGCCCAAGTTCCTATCTGATGGATCCTTCACCATACAACCAAGGTTCATGAGCACAACTACCTTCTCGAGTGCTTACCAACTAGCCAACTTACCAATTTTCTGAATGATGTCATGCACACATCAAATGTGCCATGTGGTCTCTTGTGAGTAATCCATGTGTCACCTGAAATAGGCCCACTTTGCCACCCATAAACACTCAAAATGTTTTCCACGTGTCACTAGTGAGTAGTTCCACATGATTTCCACCTTGTCACCTATTGCTTGCTATCTCATGCCATGCCATCATTAGGTCCTGGTCACCTACCACACAGTCTACAGTCCCACGTCGTATGTTTATTGAGCATTAGAGAAAATTGCATGTGGTTTTCGTGAAGCCTCCCAAGTTTTTTTGAACTAGTGGGGGGGGGGGGGTTCTTTTGACAAGGGTCGTCGAACTTACAATCACCATTTTGGCTGAATCTACTAATAATGAACCCCCCTGCTGCTTTTTTAACATAAAATAGGGCATGAAGCCCTACAATTTCATCATCTTTTGGTGAGGATGTGTGGGGACTGATCCAACTGTGAACTAGCACCGTATTTAAATCACGACCTTTGCTAATAGCTTTCCATTTTTGAATAAATTCTAAAACTTCAACAAATTTGGAGCATGTTAACCCTTACAAAAATTTTAGCTCTGCACTTTTGAACTTTGGCCCACAGCCTTTGACCAACAAATATTTCTCCTTAAGGGGTCTTTTTCAGGCTTTAATATACTCTTGGAAAGCTCTCTTCAAGGCCTATCTATATCAGAAGTTTTATATCTGATCTAGGTTGATGTTTTGATCCAAAAATTGATATTAAGATGATACTACTAAAACACATATTTGACGAATTCATTAATATACCTTCAACCAATTCTCTTTTCCACTCAATGATAGATCATTTGACATCCTTTGACATCCTTTAACATTACCTCACTATTATCTTTCGCTTGGTGTTTCTACCCTCTTGGAGATAGTGCTACACTGAGTGTATTTTCTTTGGCAATCTCTTTTCTTCATCTTTCCTAGGGTGGTTATGTCAGCTCAGAACAATTTGATACATTCTATACCACTTGCTTCTCTAGGATGAGCATTCTTTGTGTTATTTTGATGCTTAGGGGTACCAAGAATTCTTTTATCTCTTTCTCGGACCCAGCAAAACCTCATGAAGAATAAACATTCTATCGTGCATACGATTATCTCTTCATCAAAATCATTAAACCATGAAGAAGAAACCGTATAAAGTATCATTTTTCTCTCTTTTTCAAACTAAATATTGAACTAAAAATACACTATCAAGATTACTTTTATTCTCTTTTTGATCCTTAAACTATGAAGACAATACCAAGAAAAATAAGAGAGAGGAGGGGCATATTTGGCAATCTACAATTCAAAATGGTAGAGTTAGTTGTGTCACTCTTGAAAATGCACCTGATTGCATCAATATCTTACAAATGGGTTTTAAATTGCCTAGGAGTTGTACCATACATATGATTCATTTTAATCCCTAGTCTTGCTACTCTTCTAGTCATTATGGAGCATGTTTCAAGGCCTTCTACATTATTACATGATATCATGTGGTGCTCATTAGCCAATGTTTCCAATTCACTTTTATGTCATACTATTATCTATTCAAGGGAAGTTTAAACCTTATTTGTCCATCTATAGTCCTTGTTAATCTTATATGTTATCTGTTGTTGTGTTAGTTGTACTTGGTGAATTCATCTCTTCATATCATCTCTTGGTCTATTTCATTTTGATTGGTGAAGGATACATTAACTCCCTCCTTTAATATATCTTTTATTATTTATTTTATCTCCTTATACATGAGGTAGGTCTAGGAACCAATAGTACATTGAAGCTTGTAGTCTTTAGTGGAAGACTTCCTTACTATCAACAATGGGTTTTCCTCATTGACTTCTTGATCCATTGATTCCTTAAGTTTTCAATGCCAACTCATTTATTCAAACTGAGTGGATTTTGTTAGAAATGTTGGGATAAATTTACATCATTGTTGGCCCCCCTTACATTTGTTGATGGTATACCTCATTAATCAGTAATTAGATAGTTTCAACTATGCTCAGACATTAGCTCATCTATTCACATGATGTAGATTTGTACAATCAAGGTTGAATAGAATATATTGGGTTTGGGAACATGCCACTCTTCTATGGCACCCCTTCCAGGATGCACTATAGTTTGTACCACATCATGTACTTTGAGGACTACTTTGGGGCACTTCTCTTCTATGTGTCCATAATCCTACTAATGTATGTTATGACGTAAATCCACATCATATTTGTTGGTGACTATGATCCCTTAATATATTTCATGGATATGTTGTGTATTTCATCATAGACATGTGTTAGCATTTCATGTGATGGATCCCTAGTGTATAATTTTTGAGGCCATGTTAATTTCTTCTTTATGCCAAGCATGTGTATGCCTTCCATAGGGATAATTTATCTATGATTGATAATTGGTTGTTTGGGTTGCTCTAATCTAGTTCCCGGATTCATGACTCCCTTGCATTTTGATACCCGATTGTAATGCATTTCAAGCATTAGTTTTTCTTCTCACCTCATGCATTAGAGATCATATTTTATACTTTTATTTACTAGCATATGTCTTACAAGGAAGTTATTAGATGCTATAAGGCCGAAATTACATAACTGGGTAATTTGTCATAATTATCTTGTCACAATTTCATAATTATCAAATAATAATTATTTCATAATTAAGAAAAGCTCATAATTTAAGAGAAAGTTCATAGTGACTTGGGAAAAGTTCATAATTGAGCATTCAAATTTTGCATGACTTGTAATTTCTTGGTTCATGTGCCATCAAGTCTATCCATGACTTGTATCCACCCAATTCACATGTCATCAAGCCTAACTTCTCTTGGCAGTAAGTCTCTAGATACATACTCCCATATCTAAGAATGCCCTAGATATAATGAGAAATTACCAAGGGTGGAAAGGAGGAGAAAGTAATTGAATTTCCTTGTCATGCCGGAGGATTTCCACCAAAAGATCCTTCCATGCTTCATAACCTAGTTTGTGAGTGACTTAAGGGGAAGGACATGGGATCAGAAAATAACACATAACATTGGAGGCATAATTTTGTTATTGTGCATTTGATTCATATAAGAAAATTACTCATTTTTCCCTCTCTGAATGTTATTTTACATGAGATCATAATGTATCTATTATTATTTTATCTTATTTCATACTAATATTCCTTTATTGGAGGTAATAAATCACCCTTATGAGTTTATGAATGTGTGCGGGTCATAAGATATAGTAGTGGGATCTAAATAATTGAGCGAGGAGCAACATCTTCAACACCTTGGCTACAAGAACATCTTTGTAATCTGCATTAGCATGTGCAAATAGAAATGTATGGTCTCTTCTTCTTTTTTCCCATGTTATGAAAGGAATTTCATGGATAGGTCTTAGGGAATATGACTGTGTTCTTTTTACCCACTATTTGGTAGATCTTGAGGTGCGATCTATGGGACAACATTCCCTTATTATATTATGTAAAAATTTGGCAAACATGTTGATAATGGTCAATGATGGTCAACATTAATGTATCAATTATTAACATTAATGTTACATTATTATATTAATGTAACATAAATACATTTTTATATTTACGGTTGAGCATGGTCAACTTTAGTCACCCATGTTCATCCATAGTCAACACTCTCCAACATTAGTCGAACTCATCAACCATGGTCAATCATGATAAGCCAAAGTCATCCATAATATTTACTCTAAATCCCTCGTCAACCATGGTAATCATTGTCAATCATGGTCAACCACAATCGACCTTGACCAATAATGGTTGATCCTCTTCAACCATGTTTAACCTCATCAACCATGGACAAACTTGTCAACCCATTTCAACCATTAATGTAACCATTTTTTTTAACATTGATGTAACATTAATGTAACATCAATCATGGTCAACAATGGTAAACTAAGTTCAATCATAATCTTTCCTCTTAATCCCTAGTCAACCATTGATCCACAGGGATATTGGTGGCCACTTTCCTATTCCACTTGGACCTATAGCTGGTTGCATCAGTATCCTTTATTATAGAAAAATTTATTATTTTTAGTAGTTTTTTAGGTCGTCAACTTATGGAGCTAGCTTGACCCCCTAAACGGTGTTTTTTGGAGGTTCGTAGCAGACCCATAGTAATAGGTAAGGGTCTGTCATAAATATGGTAATACTCAAAGATACCTTTCTTACAAGGTATTGTATGTGCCAAACCAAGATCATATGACCAAGTTATGACCCTAGGATGTTGGTTGTCCAATTGTTGTTGATGCGACAAACACCATCCAAAATTGTTCCTAGACTTGAATTTTGGAGCTTCTAAGGATCTTGTGATCGGTCATCACATACTAATTTCCTAGTTTTTGATGCCTTGTTAAGTCTTTGATCTCCCTCTTAGATGATAAGAGTCAAAGTCACCTGCTCGCACATGCGCAGCTTCCAACAAGTTCATGAGCGCATTCTTTTGTTCGTGCTTGTATAGGCATAACATAGTCACTCAAGACTATGCTTGTGTAATGATAAACCCATGTAAATAGTCAATGCGTGCTTTCATTAATAGTGTGTCACTTTTGGTTGTGATTGTGCTTTTGTTTCGGTGATTTTTTTGAACTATCAATTTTGCATGCCTTCACTTTCGCGAGTATCCCTTTCATGTTTTCAAGTATCGCCTTCACTTTCTTTCATCTTAATTCATTTCGTTTTCATGTTAGCTTTGCTCTTCCATGTGTTTTTTTCACCGTCATTCGCATATCACAAGTTTCATTCACGCGTTTCTCTTTATGTAGTAAATATCATATTTTGGCATGGGAAGTGTCAATTATCATGTAAAGTGGAGTTTTTCCTTGTTTCAAATGATAAATTTGGTGTTGATGAGTCCCTCTAGTCATTTAGACATTTTTACACTCATTTCCAAAGTTTTATGCACTATTACAGAAGTTTCGTCACTGTCGTCGCAAACTGTACCTTTAGTGTTGCACTTGGAGAAGGTTGTCACAATGTCATCACATTGAGGGAAGTATGGTGTTCATGTATTCTGGGTGATCAATGTTGTGTCTTCAATTGTTCTATTCATGTGATGATTCTCAAGTTTTGTCTTTGTTCACTTTGGCTCACTAATTTAACACTTAACCTCATCCACAAACTTTCACTCTCACACAAATTGACCTCACTCAACCTTCCTGAGCTATGCATTTCACATTATTCACCATCAAGCCCTGAACTTTCCTCTTGGAACTATGCATTTCACAATAATAAAGCCCATATTTGACCCTTGAGCTTTATAATTACACAATTTCTACCTCCGAGTCAACCTTAATTGTGCACTACATAGTGTCAAGCCTCAAGATTCTAGCATGAGACCTTGAGTTGTGGAACTACGTAATCGTTAAGGTTGTTCTCCCTCTAGAACTCTGCATTTGGAAACTTCAAGCCTCAAGCCTCAGCCTTGAGCCCGTGAACCCCCCAATGTGTAATCTCCCATCTTATTCTCGTGTATGAACTATGCATTGGGAAACTTCAAGCCTCACGCTTGAGCTCATCAGTTCCCCAACTACGCAATCACTTAGCCTAGGCCATAAGAACTATGTACTATGCCTTCTCAAGCCTCAAGCCTCCATCTTGAGCCATTAAGTCCCGAAACTACACACCCCTTTTCCCAGGCCTCCAGAACTATGCATTGTGTAGTCTCAAGGCTTAAGCCTCTAGCCAGAGTCCTTAAGTCCCTCAACTACACAATCCTTTGACCCTCTCCATCCTAAACGTCTTATTGCATAGTTCCAAGCCTCAATCCCTAACCTTGGCCTATGGAAATGTGCAACCCTTGAGTCATTCACTCAATCAGTCACTAGTTCCATCGCTAACAAATGATTTCAGACTAATGTCATCTTGACATGACTGGCTTGCAGTCATAGGTATTCTATTATGTCATGACAATATTATGATGAAGGAGATGGAGAAGAAGACCATCCTAGAAGACATTTAACGAGCTAAGGAAATAAGATGATCATTAGGAAAGAATATGAAGGAACATTTGATTACAACAAAATACCAAAGGTCAAACAACATGAAGACTCCATTTGATTCACAACCCTTTGGAGGGTGGATATGAAGAACACAACATATCTCTCATGAAGATGAAGTATTGGATACATCTCTTATTGAAGATAGAAATAAATAAGCAAAAATAAGGACTTGGCACTACTACATCATCATCTAGTCCATGTCATCAGTTTCATGTCATGTCCTATCACAAGTCATTGTTTTCCACTTCGTTTGTGGATTATGTAAATTCAATATCGAAGAAATGTAATGTAAAGTGGAAGTCCAAGAGTCATCCATGTAATATGAAAAGTAATGTAGGAAGTTGAAATGTCATTAAGAAGTCAAATAGTGATGAGGGTAGTCCAAGAGTCACAAGGGATGTGAATGATCACCACATTTTTTATATATACACCCTCATTACTCATGTAAAGAAATTTTCACCTTGGCTCCTCCTACCAGGAATTAGAGACAAAGATATTTGGTTTGGAGGAACAAGTGACAACTCTAATTCTCCACTATTGGGGCTAGTGGTGTTCAGTATCTTGATGTATCTTGGAACCTTTACTTAATTCAGAAGATTTTTGAGCCAACACTCTTTCATGCATATGTCCTGAATATTGTAATACCATTCTTTGAATGTTTACGATGTATGTTGTTTTCATTTGTACTAAGGAAATCAAACTATTTCAGTGGCTTTAGTACTTATCTTATTGAAGGTGTGTTGCATTTATTTTAACAATCGTTTTTTCCTTGTGAACTATTTCTCTTGTAAATCAACAATTCATTCATATGTATATGCTCATGTGCCTTTTGTATATTAGTATTATTACTTGTATTTAAAAGGCCTATTTTTCTCTTCCCTTTACATAGGAGGACCTTGACACTTTCCGTAGTTAAACATTTCACAAGGCATACTCACCTGCTAATCTGAAAATACCTGTGTGTTACTCTCTTTTGTCAAACTTTGTAGCCAAGGAAAATCTACAAGGATATGTGGTAGTCGGGATGATACTCTGGATGGGCCTCATACTCCAAACAATGTGAGGTCTAATTGGATCTTCACATGAGGGAGACCCCATTGGTTGACATATTTCTAGCATCGTCAACACCAACTAACTACAACGAGGCCCACAAACTCTTGGCATTCCATCTCCTAGGGTTAGGGTTTTTGTTGTTTAGGGTTTCCCTTTTTTGTTCAATAATAAAACGTCCCTTGAACCTCATTCTAACACTAGTAAAAGGCAGGTAGTTGTGACATCTCTTCTTAGAGATAAGCTACCATCACCCAAGCTAGTTTATTTCCATTCTATATCTAAGCATCTTTCAGTTCCTTGATGTTAATGAAATGAATATTTATTCCTACTACATCTATTTGTTTATGTTTATATATGTATTTTGTTTCATTTCTACATAAGTCTAGATCACTCGTATGAGAGTGATTCGTTCTTTCTCTATTTTTCTATGCATGTCCCTAATGAGGTAGGGCTATAAGGAGTTGGAACTTGAACTGGTTGAGCCCTTGCAATACTGACCCCACCAACATCGACAAACTCCCATGGCGAAAGAAAATAAAGATGAGGGAGTAGGAGATAATATCAAAATTTTATTCAAAGAAGCCCTCGAGTGACAAAGGAATGAAATGATGGAAAAATTTGCCCAGATCCTTTAGAAGATGCTAACTGGTGATGCATCTTCATCCAACAGTCATTTCGGAGGCATTTCCCCCTTCAAGGTACAAGTTAAATTCAATACCCTATAATTGAAGGTCAAATAGATGATGTTGTTATAGATAAATGGTAGAATATGTTAGAAGGTTATTTTTCAGTCCATAATTTCTTCGACAGGGAGAAGATTAATTTTGCACTACTTAAGTCACCCCATATGTTAAGGACTAGTGGGAAACTTACTGTGAGAGATGGTCCAAGAAACCCTCTATGTTTTTAGTTGTATCATATTGGAATTTTTTCGAAGATGCTATCAAGGAACAATATTACCCTATTGGGAGCTGTGATGACAAGTACATACAATGGACTATGTTGCGACAACAAAGGGATCAAGAAGTGAAATAGCCGATGAATATTTTTCATACCCTATGCACAAAGTTGGGTATCAAATATTCTGAGAAAAATATGGCACTCAGGCACCACAATTGTTTGCACAAATACACTCAAGAGGAAATGGATTTCCTGGACATCTCATCACTTGGTGTAGCATATTAATATGCTGTCAAGCTTGAGCGGAAATTTAAGCATAAGAAGTGAGACTTTGGATTTGTGAACCCAAAGCAGATAAAAGGCACCCCCAAGCCATAGGGAAAGGGGAAGAAATAAGTTGTGACCCCCCAAGACAACTCCTCAAATCCGTAATCTAAGAATAGTGGGAAGGAAATGATGGACACCGACAAGTGGTGTGAGTTCCATAAAATCCCACTCACAACATGAATGGATGTCATGCAAAGCAGGCACGAGTGGTCGACCTAAAAGACTCAGAGATAGATGCATGCTATGATTCTGAGTTGGAACCAAATAAGGGAACTGAAAAGGTAAAATAGGTCATTGACATAGAACCCACTACGATGGTAGCCACCACCAAGCTCCAAAAGATGAAACCTGATGATACAAAGGAGGGGGAGAACCTCTTCCAATCGTAGATGTGGGTAAAGGGTTTGTCAATGTGGTTCATTGTTGACAGTGGGAGCCAGAAGAAACTAATCCCAGTCTAGGTTGTTAAGATATTAAAGCTACCAATGACACTGTAGCCACAACTCTACACCATCAAGTGCCTCCACCAAGGGTGATATCTTTGTGTCACCCAACAGTGTCGCCTACCTGATAGTATCAAGCTCTTTGCAAATGAGGTATTGTGTGAAGTCTATGATGTTTTAGTAGGTAATCCATACCTATGGAAGCATCATATTGTATATGAATCCAAACCTCATTATGTTATGATTACTTTGGGTCATAAATTGTACAGGATACCAAAGGTAGTGCCACCTATGACATTTTCTTTGATCTCTGCTAAAGAATGTCATGAGATCATTTCCCAGACCAAGAAATTTTTCTTCCTTATGATTCCTCGTCAGAGCAAGAGGAAGATTGTGGCCACATCCACAACCTCTAGATAGGGCTCCAATACTTGACAACATTATATGAACAGGGGGAGTGGAGGGACATCTTCACCTCACCCACAGGGGTACCCCTACACTGTCAGGTTAAGCACTCCATCGATCTAACCTCAGTAACACCGCTACCTAATGGAGTGATCTGTTGATTCTCTATTAGGGAGAATGAAGAAATCAAGAGGTATATTTAGTAGTTGTTGCTGAAAGGGCACATTAAGCCAAGTTCATCACCTTGTGGGATCCCAATCATGTTGGTATAGAAGTATGACAGAACCTGGAGGCTCTGTATTGACTCTCGGGTGCTGAATAAGATCATTGTATGGAATAGGTATCTAATCCTATAGATTGGTGACCTTCTAGAACATATCAAGGGGGGGG